>RCUC01154241.1:0-42712 GCA_003697995.1 Taxidea taxus jeffersonii
AGGAGGAAGCAGGCCCCATGCAGAGCAAAGAGCCCGATGCGGGGCTCGATCCCAGGACCCTGGGATCACGACCTGAGCCGAAGGCAGAGGCTTTAACCCACTGAGCCACCCAGGCGCCCCGCTGGCAAGTGTTTTAAGGCACTCTGTCACTTTAGGTTCGTCATACCGGTGAAAACTTCCCTGCTGACACCCTGGTTCTGAGTGGTAAAAATAGATTAGCTCACGTCATTTTCTGCTTCCCCAGCTGCAAAGTAGCAGATGTGGCCAACCACGCTTTGGTGGATGGTTGAAGTACACTTTTATTTATTCATCTTTCAAAGCCATCCAAATCCAAGATATGGTTTAAGATTTAACGACACGTTTAAAAAGAACTAGCCACAAGATGAAGTATCAAAAATAGTCAGATCCACGTGCACCAAGATAGAAAAATAAGTCGGACATACTGCCAAGTTAGAAAGCATATTGGTAAGTATGAATAGCATGACCCGATGTGTGTGCGTGAACTTACGTGTGTGCGTGTGATGTGCATGTGCCGCGCGTCTGCATATACATCTTTCTTTTATAATTACGGAGGTTATTTAATTTCATTTTTCAGATATTTAAACCATAAATCCAAAAGTGGAAAATGCACAATTTTAAAATTTCCCTCAGTTTCAGAGAACTTACACCTGAGTTTCGAATTGATAATACCATCTTGGCAGGAGAGAAGAGGAAGACATACTTTTGAAGTTACTAATTAATCCATCAAACCAAACACAATGTGAATTTTCTAACAGATTAAAACTAGATTTAGGTCGTATATATACAACGCTATGAATTCAGTCAAATACCTTTCCATTTCTGACGTTCAGTGTTAGATTCAGACTGGAAGCAGTTATCTCTTAATTTTTTTTCACTTTTTTAAAATTGAAATATAATTGACATACAATGTCGTATTAGTTTTTGCATACATATTCATTTACACACATATACTTGCTCTACATGTTACTGAACACTTAACACAAAGAAACTGGAGAAAATATATAGCAGATTGGTAGCTGTATCTCCAGGTTATGTCTTAGGGTGGGTTCCTTAAAAAAAGCAGGCCCTAAAACAAGGATCTATATGTAATTGGTTTATTGGGGGGATAGCCCCAAGAAATGCCAGTGGGAAAAAGGGGAAGCGAAACACAGAAGGAAAGGAAGAAAGTAAAGGGTGTGTTCTTGAACAAGTTACTGTGATGGGCAATGGGGCTCCATCCCACTGGGCAGCCCCATGACACAGTGTAGACCACACCTCAGACATCCCAGCCAAGGTCTGAAGAAGTCTGTTTTCCCGTGCCCAACCACGATGGTTTGAGGTCACAGGGACATCAGCTCTCTGGGATTGTCCCAAGTGTGAAAGTCAAGATAAAGCCCATGGATGGGGAGTCGTAGGCACTTGCCACAGAATGGTATGTACAAGTGAAGAGACATGAGGGCTGTGGTGCTATGGTGCCATGGTGGGGGGCAGGGGGAGAACCCGCAACACATAACACAGGGTGGACCATGTTAGACTCACTTTCAACATTATACTCACCAAAATATTAAGTTTTCCAGAGAAAAGAAAAAGGCTTTCCAGTTAAGCCAGACAATACATGGGGAGGCCAGGGATATCTGCTCAAAGGGGACCTTCTGTCTAGACACTGTCTCCCTCAAGGCCACCAGCCCTGGAGATGAGCTCGCCTACCATGCGGTGTAGACAGTGCTGAGAGGAAAGACACAGCTGAGACAAAGCACATTCGGACATTTTATTCACTGATCATAAATACAGTCTCATGAATCAAGGTGATCATGAATAATGCACTAGCACCTGGAATTGGACCATCAGAGAGCAAGTACTCAGTGTTTCACCATCACTGGCCAGAGAACTCCCTGCAGCTACTCAGGACATCTCCCCTGCTCGAGTGTTCAGCTTTGGGGGGACCCTCCTTCTGGTGCAGCAATTTTATTCTTGGCTAGTTCTCAACAATTAAAAAAATCATAAAAGATTGAGTGTTTGCAAGAAAATATCAAAGAGGATAAGAAGATTTTCAGTCCTTCTTAGAATCTCAAAGTAAAAAGGGGAAGTAAGGAAGGAGAGGAAAGGGGACAGATGTCAGGGATCTGCCAGGTTTCCTCCCTTCCCCAGAGCGTTTTACAAAAACAAAAACCATGAGGCATTAGTGCTGCTTGGAGATGGGCTGCGTCTCCCTGATGAGCCACTCGAGAGCTTCCTGGCGGCCCTGCTTCTGCAGTTCCTTCCCAATCACTTCCCTGCAGGTCAGGTGGTAACTGTTGAGCCAGTTGCACTACAAGATGAGAGAAAGACAGGCAGTGTTCACACCTCTCACAAAGGCTACACAGGCAAACAGGGAGAGGCCCCCCGGCACAGAGATCACGAGTTGAGGGCAGAGTTACACAAAACCTTCTCTCCCTGCTCAGGGACAAGTGACTTCCTTGGGCTCCGTTTCCCTGGAAATTGAGGGGACAAGGCCACACTGCTTACGGTAAAATGGCTCCAGAACAGTCCCATGCAGGTGGACCGGCAATGACTGCGAAGGAACTTTAATTCCTGAGAGCAAGTCATGGCTTTGGGCTTCCAAAGTGCAGAGTAACCTGTACCCAGGTATCCTTCCCAACAGGCCCCCCGGGCCATACCACAGGACACCATGGGAGGGACGGGGCAGGGGGTCTGGTAGGTCCTACACCCACCTATGTGGCCTCCTTCCCTTATACCTCAGCCATCTCGGGGTGGCAGTGGAGGAGAGGGGGGCTGAAAACTAGTCCCTAGATGCCTGGTAAGACTTCTGCTAAGAGACACACCTGAAGGTGTCCCCCCAGTGCACCGAGTTTCCTACCCATTTCCACCGACGAAGCTGAGTAAACTAGGATCAGCCGCGCCCCCACGGGTGGCTACCTGGATGCAGCCCAAACCTCTGGTAACCAAGGATTGTGGTGCCGCAGGGCGGGGCCGGGAGCTTAACTTTCGGACAGTCGACAGAACATGCCCACCGCCCCAGCAGATGTTTTAAAAAGAGGTAAGAAGGAAGGAGGTCTGACAGGACTTGGCGCCCAGGTCGGGGTGGATCCACGCTGGCGAAAGTCCTGCACCATAAAAGGGTGAACTCTCCCCGCTGGGTCAGGTCAGGGTGGGTGTGAAGGCTGGAGTGAAGCAAGTTCTACCCAGAGGACGACCACCCATTCTCTTCACTGGCCAGGAAGTGGGCCCGACCCGACGCTCAGATGCGGTAAAGCGGGCAAGAGAGACACCACCATCCGTGCCGCTGTTACAATGACCCACACGCCACCTGGGAAGGCAGCGGTGTTACAAAAGCACAGGCACTGGGGACTCCAGTCTGATCCAGGGACCAAGGACAAGCTCAGGGGTTGAGATGGGCAGACAGATGCAGTGGTATTGCCAACAGGCTCTGACCTACCCAGGGCTCCACTCCCCACTGGGAAGAACCTACTGGCCCCTGCTGGGCATTGGGAAGCGGGGCAGGGAGCGAAAAGCAAGCAAACTGCTATAGGTAAGGCAGAGCTAGGAGATAGCCAGCAGTCCAAAGCAGCCAACCCTGGAGCCGAGGTGAAACTCCCAAGACCCTTTGAGTTGTACGCACAGCCTCAGGGGGCCCTGACCAACATCCCAAAGGCCCTGAGAGTGTGCAGCGGCCCATGTTCATGACCAAAGTCCTCAGCTGCCATCTCTGATAAATGATGGGAATGCAAACCCTAAAAGTCCCAAAAGTCACTGAAAACAATCTATTTGGGAGACAGTAAAGGACATGACCAAGTATTTTAAAAGCCAATTGGAGAGACTCTGGTTGTGGGGTATTACTGTGCCTTCCGACAGAATGAAGCCCCAGAATTATTAAGTAGTATAGAGAAAGATATTTTCTTTTTTTTTTTTTGCTAAAAGAGACAATAAGGGCACCTGGGTCGCTCAGTTGGTTGAGCAACTGCCTTCGGCTCAGGTCATGATCCTGGAGTCCCGGGATCGAGTCCCACATCAGGCTCCCAGCTCCAAGGGGAGTCTGCTTCTCCCTCTCACCTTCTCCCGTCTCATGCTCTCCCTCACTGCCTCTCTCTCAAATAAATAAAATCTTTAAAAAAAACAAAATAAAATAAAAGAGACAATAAATGTACTCTACTTGGTATGTTAAATACATCTACTGTTATTTATAGGAACTTGCTTATGATCTAAGGATAAAAGCTATTATCTGCCCTATAAAAACTAATCGGCAGAAAGAAGAGTTCAGTGATTCAGCTATGCAAGGTATAGTAATGAACCACTGAATACGAGAGAGCCCACAGGTCCATGTTCAATGTCATGGGGTGGACTGAGTCAGGTTAACAAAATTTCTCCCTCAGGGAAGAATGGCCTCACTCAACCATCCTCACGCACTGTTTCTGTAGATAAAGTGGATTGTCACTGGGAGGAATGCCTCCTGGTGAGTACACTGCATGTGGCAGCAGGGACTGAATGACCTAGAGCTGTACGGTAGGAAGCCACGGCCTTGGGCTTCCGAGAGCAAAAGCGACTTCGTACTGGAGGGTCCCTTGCTAAGACCCTGGAAGCTGTACCTAAGGCCATGAGGAGACCCCCCAGCTCCTGTGGTGCCCAAAGGATTCAAGCAGGTGGCTTCCATGCCTGCTCATGTGTTCTTGTCCCCCTACCCCTAAGCCAAGGACTGCTGGAGGGACTCTCTCGGCCAGACTCACACCGGACACTGGGCCGCTAACAGGCTGTTTCCCATCCAGCGCCATCAACAAGCTGAATAAACCCGCATCAGTCAGCCTCGTTGAGTGGGGGTGTCTGGCTGCCCAAGGTTAAGCAGCGGTGCCCATGCTAAGCAGGAAGCAGATGGCCTTTTTCTGTCACCCCTCTGTGAGCAGGGTCAGGCAGAAGCTTCTGGCTGGGAGAATCCCATGACGCAGTCCAACAGAAGGGGCCTTCTCGAGCCCCAGAGGCACCTTTCTCTCGTGCCAAGCGTGAGGGCACACCACGGAGGATACCTGAAGAGGCAGCTCACTGCCCCCGGGGTGAGGCTAGGGGCTGGGCTGGGTAACAAAAACTTACTCCTACGGTGACCCGCCATGCTTGTCCCGCCCTCGGCTCCCATCAGTCATCTGCAGTTTGCAGGGACTTCTGACCACCTGCCTCGCTCTGAAACTTGTGTCCTTCTGGCTTCTGTCTTCCTGGCTTGGGAACTGTTTGGTCCGTCCAGTGCTGACTGTTCCTGCCCAGTTTCTGACGCCATTTCTGCTCTGGTGTTGGTCACCTGCCTGATCCCACAAGCCTTACTCCAGGTCCCGAGGCCCGCCACCTCACCTGGCCTCGTGGGCCTGGGGACCCGGCACAGGGTCTAAAGGGGTTTCATGACGTGTGTCACTCTAAGCCTGAGAGTGAGCACCACTGGGCTCCTAGCTTTATGAAGAGCTTCACAGCCTGGAGTGACCAGAAGAGGAGGCACCACCTCTCTCCTTGTCTGTGTGACAACTGGGCATATGATAATAGATTTTGCTTTTCATTCCCTTAATGTTTCATTCAACACGAGAAAACAATCTGGTACATGTAATGCCCAATAGGCCCTACCACCCATCTGGCTTTTCAAGAAGGAAGACGCATGGCCCAACAGCATGCTGAACGCCCCTCAGCGCAGCTATGGCTCATGCCCTCAAGGAAAAGCAATGGCGAACTAGTCCTACTCCTGAAACCTTACAGCCCCGCCCCCTGATGGTACAGGATGGACCCGCTCTACCTGGAGAGCCAACAAATATAGGAAAAGCATCTAGTCCTCAGGAGACCTCAATTTTCAGACTCAGGTGGCAAAGCCCTCTAAAGTAAAAAGTGGGAACAGACAAGAGAATGGAAGATGGCTCTCCAACCCAGTCCCACTGTCTCCTCCAAGCCACCCTCATTACCTCTTTGTCTGTTAGAGAATCCACATCTATCATTTTGGTCTGTATGGGAACCAAAGTTAAGGGTTCAAAGGTCAGGCTTCCCCGGTTATTGAAGTTATACTGTTGGAAAAGGAAAAAAACAGAAACTTTTACTCCTCTCTTACCACAGAGAGCCACCACGAAGTCATTCCCACCAGACATGACCACCCCCCAGGGCCAGGTGCAACCAGGAACCCAAACGGGATCTGCTGGTCAGCATCTCCAGTAGGCCCAGGAGGCACGATGAACCCAGCTGAAGCCACGATCCTGGAGCTGTGTCAACAGCTTGCCTTTGGGAAAAGCCGAGGGGCTCTGAGCAGCAGGTCCCCAGGCTAACGTCCACTGTGATGGAGAAGCAGTAGGGGCAGAGCATGGCGGTGTCTAGACGAGGGGCATCACTGCTTTTGGTTCTCAAGACTCTACTAGAGTGTAAGTCCCCAACATCACTTTTATTTAACAGTTAATCATATGTCCCGCCTCGACCAGCCAGTCCCATCTGGTGACAGATAACAGGTTTGCCCACTCTACATAGTACAGAATATCCAGGGCACCTGAGAGCGTGCCTGGTCTCTGCTCCTGCCAAGGCCTCTGGGACTGAGGGGAGAGGCTACTCTCAAGGACGGTGACTTCGATGTGGAAGCAGAGAACAGAAGCCTGCAGGCTGAGAAAGCCACTTCCCTCCAACTATTTGATTTCCACCATCACCCACAGAAAAGGAGTGAACGGGTCTCTAGTTAAAGCCTAGCACCTAAGTCCAGGGACCTCTTGGTAATGGTGAAGGGGAGAAGGCCTGTCTTCCAAAAGGCAACAGACCCATCCAATCACGAGCCTTTGGGGCCCAACCCACAAGGCCCTTCAGCTTTACCTGACAGAAATCATCTGAGGCATTTGCTGAAAATAGTTTCCAGGCCCTGCCCCTGGGTCTGGGTGGGGCGTTCAAACAAGCACCTCCCCCACCCCCGGCACATGTGCCCCCCGCCATAAAGGAAGCATCATGACAAGGAGCCCCAAATCCCATCAGGCAGGGGCCTGCCTGGCACCCCAGGAATTCCAGTTCCGGGTCCCAGTTCATTCCGGAGTTTCCTTCTGGCTTCTGCAAAGGACAGTGATTTCTAGGAGACTCTCTGATATCAGGGGGAGGAAGCTTCATGTTGGCTCCAGAACGGCACACTCTTGGCTCCAGAGAGAGACAGCCTCATTCATCTTCCCTCGTTAAGAAATAAGGAAAATTTAAAAATAAATAAACAGACCATTACCTACCTTGGTCTTCACAGGAACCACCAGGACAACGTTTTCAATGCGAATTCCAAAAGCCCCATCTTCATAATAGCCTGGCTCTAAAAGAAATCAAACCCAGAGATGAGAAGCAGCCGGTGACGAACACGTACGCAGAGGCGAGAAGCGCTCACTCCTGCGATGACCGCCCCACCACGAAGGAGAAGGAGAGACAGGCCAACAGCCTGCTCAGCCCCAGGGGCGGGAGCCCAGAGACACCTCCGCCTTCCACACGGCCACTTCCAACAGGTCCTCGAGGAACAGACGGAAAGATTCTAAAGTCCCTGAGAATTGGCGCCAGGGCCGGGAGTAAAGTAACAGAGGATCAACCAAACAAGTCCCAGTGCTTATTCCTAAGACATAACGAGGCAGGCATTAAAATATATGCACAGAGATCTGGTAATGACCTGGGAAAAGGAAGTACATTAAGTTAAGAAAGCTGAATACAAACAACACATCTGGTATAATCTGAATGATTAGGAGAAAAGACATAAACGTATATGAAAGACCCGAAGCTAACACATCAAAATATGAAGGAAGGTTTCATCTGGGTGGCTGGATGACAAACGATTTTCATTTTTTTCCATATGCTGCCCCACAGCCTCACCTTTCCTAAAATGAACATGTTTCACTTTTATAATCATGAAAAGTTGTTGTTCTTGTTTAATTCAAGGTGACCAGAGGGGGAAATTATATCCAATTTACTTTAAGATAATCAAAAGCTAAGAAACAACAAAGAGCCTTCCAGCAGGCTCGAAGACCTGTGCCCACCCTGGATGGGAGGGACACTTACCATCAGTGACAATCATGCCTGCTTCCAAGGGCTCATCAGAGAACGTTTTATAACTGATGCCACAAGGACCCTCATGAACATTCAGAAAAGATCCAACACCGTGTCCTGTTCCGTGCAGGTAATCCAGGCCAGAATCCCATAAAGCTGAGCGGGCAAACGAGTCAAGAAGGTGTCCTGAAAGACACATAAAGAACCAGTCAGTGATATTTGTCCAGCACTTTTCAATTTGCAAAGCACTTTAGAGATTAGATCTATCATGTTTGGCTCCAGAAAGTGAAACAGAAACCAGCGGGTAAAAGTTACTGGAGGGTTCGGATTTCAACCCAGCACAAGAAAGAACTAACAGTCAGAGCTGCTAAGATAGCCACTCCCCAGCCCACCAGAGCTCAGTCTGAAGCTGGAGGACTGTCTGGCCAGGAAGCCAGTACAGGGGCTGGTCGCCTGCAGCAGCCAAGGGTGTGGGTGATACACACATTCCCTTCCCAGGCTGGGACCCTGAGGTCTCAGAATGACAAAGATGAGACTCTACCAGACTGCAAGGAAACAGATGCCCAGGGAGATGAGTGCAGACCCAATCTAAGCAGATTCAAGGCCCAGGTCTTGTCAACTCCCCGCCCAATGTCCCACCCATCAGTCCTCAAGCAGACTCGTATATATCTGAAGTTAGGTCCCCAGTAAAATAAACCCCGACAAGCATCCCAAAAGGAGGCAATGGCCCAGCAAAGCAGGACAGTGAAGAGGCTGCACCAACCAACTTGCACTTGGGCCTAGAGGCCTTCATGCGCTAGCAGCCCTCTCCGGGGAGCCACCTGCCTGTGTCATCTGACACCTCAGGGGGGCAGGAGAGAGGTACACCACTGACGTCATACCACATCGAGGCCTGGCTCCCCGGGAGGCACTCACTCCAGGCAGCACTTGCCCTGGCTGGGCCTAAAGGGGCCAGGGCTGCCATGAAACAAAGGACATGTCCTTCCACTCAAATTTAGACATGTTTGGTGTCTGAACGAGGAAAAGCCTGCCACAGGACAGAAGGAACCACCTACCTTTGGTTCCAGTCGGGAAAACGGCTGCACTCACAGCTATGTGGCCCTTGAGGACATATGTGAAGCATTCCTGCCAAAGAAAACCCAGGGGCAAGTTGCAGGACGAGGACAGACGCTTCCGTCCTGGAGCCTTCCGGCAGCTCAGAAAACCTTGCTTCTGCAGCTTATTAGCAACACCACAGAGAAAATCGGAGGAAAAAGAAAAAACTCTGGTGGGAAAAAAAAAAAAAAGCTTGCCCATGGGACCGATTTTCTAGAAAATCTTGAAATTAAATTTAGTTAAAAGAGAACCGTCAGAGATGACCCCACAGGTCCTTCCCTTGTAATGAACATTCTGACACACTCCAGCTGAGCCTGAGAAAGATGAGCAAAGGTCACAGAACCGCTGATGTCACCAGCTAACAGTCACTGAGCTACTCCTCCGGGCCAGGCATGGTACCGAGCACTGAACACTTAATTCCACTCGGGATGCTAGAGATGCTGCTGTCATCCCCACTCAACAGAGAAATTAACTAGCCTGCCGGGCGGCGTAGTTCTTTCTTAAGGAGCAACATCTGGCCTTGAAGCCAGGCAGTCCTGCATCAATATCTGTACCCCTTACTGATCTTAGACTCGGGGGGGATCCCTACGGCCTGGAGAAGAAAAGTGCTGCTTGGAAGGTTAGCGGCTTGCCAGGAAGGCACCGAGCCAGGACTAAACCCACACTGTTCTAGCTGGTCGGGAGCTCTGTACCCAGCATGGAGAGAGTCACACCAAAGGTATGTGGAGCCGAGGTCAGATTCTTCTAAGGCACTCGTGCCTGTAAACAGATGAGGCACAGGACTAAAAGTATGAAATGTGCTCTTCTGCACTGTGTGAAACTCTCTTCCTTGGATAAACTCCCTGCAGGAGCTCCTAGAAAGACAGACTCACTCAGGGACTCAACCAGCATTCCCAGGTTAGTGACTGATCTGGGAATTTGCAAGGGTCCTGGAACCTTTATAACCAGGCTTGGAGGCAGCTACGTATCCCCACGTTTATGGATGTGTCTCGGTGCTTTACTCAAGGTCACAGAGCCAGCAAACAGCAGAAGGACCTGAAGTCCAGTCCCGCCATCTCTGCCTCTCCAGGCCAGACAGACCAGAAACTGAGCAGTGCAGACCATTTTAGAGGCTTCCTGAGCTAAGCCTATAAATGGAAATGCGGAACTTGAAAAGAGAAGGGGGGAGGGGGCTTTCAGAATCAAATCTCAACGCTGTTTGTGAAAAGTATCCATTTCACTATCCCACTCCCATCCCCAAAGAGATTTCCTGATTCAAAAGAACACTGACCCTGTTTAAGCTTGATTTTGACTTGCTTTGACCTTAGCAGACAGAATGCTTTTCAGGTTTCTCCAGTAATTAATTAAATGGACATCATAAAGCAGACAAGCCTGACTCCACAGTAATGAGCTATTTTACTATCCCCACTATAAATTTTCCTTCATTATACAATTCCTTTTCATGAGAGCAATGCTGTTCTTAAGAAAACAGAGAGGGTTGGGACGCCTGGGTGGCTCAGTTGGTTGAGCGGCTGCCTTTGGCTCGGGTCATGATCCCAGCGTCCTGGGATCGAGTCCCACATGGGGCTCCTTGCTCAGCAGTAAGCCTGCTTCTCCCTCTGCCTCTGCCTGCCTCTCTGTCTGCCTGTGCTCGCTCCTGCTCTCTCTCTCTATCTGACAAATAAATAAATCTTTTAAAAAAAAGAAAGAAAGAAAGAAAACTGAGAGGGCTCTCCAGTTTCCTGCCCCACCTTACCTTCTCATAGGCTGTGGGGGTCCCAAAATGCATGGTCCGTGTCACATCTGTCGTTCCATCCCTTTCCAAAGGAAAGGACAAATTAGTTTTCACTCAAAATAAGCGTTGGCTCAGGGGCCCCTAGGTGGTGCAGTCAGTTAGGCATCAGACTCTTGGTTTTGAATCAGGTAGGGGTCTTAGGGTGGTGAGATCAAGCCTAGTGTCGGGCTCAGCGCTCAGCATGGAATCTACTTGAGTTTTCTCTCCCTCTCCCTCTGCTCCTCCTGCTCGGGATCTAAAATAAATCAATCAATCCTTTTCTTACTTACTTAGTTAATTAATTAAAAAATGAGACAAGGTGTGAGAGCAAGGATGGCCACAGGTAGTGAGAGTGAACTCAGTCAGGTCCTCACACACACACACACACACACACACACTCTTGGACTACAGTTTAAGGCCTGTCTCACGGGTGACACAATCAGGGGTTATAAATGAGAGGGCGGAGGACAAAGGAAATAGGAGCAAGTAGGAGCCTGCTTCTAGCAAAAGGGGGCCAAGCTCTACTTCCTCCCATCAGGACAGCAAAGGAGTGGACCCTACAATTACCCAAAGACCTCTCTTAGAAGCACTAATCCATACTGACATAGGAAGAGTAACTTCTGGGGGCACCTGAGTGGCTCAGTGGGTTAAGGCCGCTGCCTTCGGCTCGGGTCATGATCCCAGATCATGGGATCGAGCCCCGCATCGGGCTCTCTGCTCTGCGGACAGCCTGTTTCCTCCTCTCTCTCTCTCTGCCTCTCTGCCTACTTGTGATCTCTGTCTATCAGGTAAATTTAAAAAAAAAAAAAAATCTTTAAAAAAAAAAAAAGAAAGAGTAGCTTCTGAAATCCTGCTAAAATTTAGACACGAACCAAAATTTCCACCAGTTACCCAATTAATACCCTGAGCTCTAAGCTGTTACATTATGAATACAAACACACACGTGTCCCAAGGCTAGGCTGTGGTTTCCACCTATGTGGCAGAGGCCGCTTAATAATCAAGTTCTCCAGGGGCGCCTGGGTGGCTCAGTCGGTTAAGCACCTGACTCTTGGTTTTGGCTCGGGTCATGATCTCAGGGTCATGGGATGGAGCCCTGCGTAGGACTCTGCACTCAGTGCACAGTCTGTTTGAGAATCTTTCCCCCTCTTTTTTCCTCTGCCCTTCCCCCTGCTCTCGCTCTCGTACTTTCTCTCCCTCTCCCTAAAATAAAATCTTTAAAAATAAAAAAAATAATCAGGCTCTCCAACAACCACAGTCCCAACTGCAGTGGCTGCCCATGCTCTCTTACTGCAGACAGCACCCATTCCAGTTCCTTCCATGGTTCCACATCAAGACCCAGCCAAATCTTGGGTTCTCCTCCGAGAAACTTTCTAGAGGAGGAATATGAAAGCAGCGAGACATGAAGATGGAAATTCAAAAATTCAGGAGCAACCCTAATTTCTCATTTACTCGTTTAAAATTAATCCCCCACTTCCAAAAGTCAGGAGGCCGCTGCAAGTGCAGAGTTAACAGGCAGTTTATGAACTAGAGCACAAGTCTTTTCAGTGGTTTCGAAAGCTTGCTTTCAGTTATTTATTTAGTATTTAACAACTTCCGGCCAAGAACTAAACATTTCTATCAAACAGTCTTTTGTGGGAAGAGCCAACACTGGACAACTTCAAGCAGGGGTGAAAAAAAGGACAAGACATGAGAAGAATTCCATTAGGGGCTGGCGCACAGTGAGATTCCCATCTGGGTGCCCTTGGCTGGAGCCTGGCGCCCCCTATTCAACTTTTTTGACCCAGCACCATCCCCTTCTATGGCAGCCCTAGTTCACTTACTTGTATTGGGCTCCCGAGTCGATCAGGTACACTTCATCTAGGGACAATGTCCTATTCGTCTCAGGGACCGGCCTAAGAAAGTTAATTAAAAATTAATTATTCCACAAATGTACCTGCTGAATCTGGGAAGAGACATATAAAACTTCCTCATACTATTCTTACAACTTATATAGGTCTGAAAGTATATCAAAATTAAAAGTTACCCACTAAATTGATTATTTCAAATAATTTAATCTTCTAGAACTACTCAGTGATCCAGTCAGCCTATCTCCCCAACTGGATAAAGAGCTCAAGAGATGGAATAATAATGTCTTTCTTGTATCTATCTCCATTTGTGTCTGGAACAAAACAGTTTCATGAAATAGTTGTAAAAGCTACAAAAATAATAATCATTAGATGCAAGAGGACCAAGCTAGAATCCTGAGAACTGGGAACACAGCATCGAGGAGTCATCTGTCTCTGCGGCCAGGGGCGGGGGAGGGGGAACCAGGCCCCATGTGCTTCCCAGACCCCCGGACAGACAGGAGGCGAATGTCTCAATTTGGGAGAAAAACTGAAGGGATTTTTATCAGGAAAACGAGTGAATCACAATGTTCTTATGCTGCAGCACTCTTTTTAAACAAACAAGGAGTATTTTAAAAAAGTGATCTGATTTCCCTGCACCATTTCCAGACAGCCCCACTGCACTGGGAAATGCTAGAAGGGGTAAGGACATCCCAAGTCTCTGCCCAACAGCTGAAAGAAGGACTCCTTCATTTCCGGGCACTCCCCACCCCCTCTCTTCAGCACAAAGGGCATCAGTGATGATCACTCCAGCTGAACACCTGGAACCAGCTCTAGACCCTGCTTCTCAATAGGCTTCCAACAGCCCACGGTGAAAAAATGTCAAAGTAGAAGCAGACTTGAGCTGAAATTTTTTAATGTGTTAATTACATGCAAAATTCTAGGGTAGTATCCAGCTAAGAAATTCACCACCTGAATTAAACAGAAGACAAAAACTGAAGTCCTTTTTATATTTTAATTTTGGAACAGAAGCATTACTAGGAGAGAACTGCACAATCACATCTGTGACTGTCTCCCACACACAGGTTCAAAATGTGCCCCAAGACTAAAAGCTCTAAAAGCAATTATTAGAAGGCGGGGGGGATCTCCGCCTGTGTACGGCACAGTGAGAAAGACCAAGTGTTCCTCTACTGACTGTGTACATCACAGACATGGAACAAAGAACTCAAAATGCCCAGCACTAGGCAAAACCACTCGACTGGGCAAATCTGAAGCTGGCGCCCAATGGCCAAACCAAGTTCCATTTCCCACCGTCTCTGCAGGCAAATGAGTCCTAAACTTACCAGTGCCCCCTCCTGCCTCACAGCACAGAGAATGCTCCACTCTGTAAGTCCACAGGCTCTTGGAGCTCATCTGCTGAAATTCCCCATAGGCTGGGCGCCCGGCTTCAAGCCCGCAGGGAGGGAAGAAAGGGTGCTGATCACCTCCCTCACCACAACACGCTGCTCAACAACCTAGTGCTAAGTTTTTAAGTATGGAGGTGACAGAGCTCACAAGATGTTTGGACTCATGCATCAGGAAGGCTGCCATTATCAGGAAAGACAAACACTAAAATATTCCCATCACCATGATGAAGAGCTACGGAATACAGCTTCAGTTAGTTGCCTCAGAAGGAAAAGAGGGGACAACCTGTCTACCTCATGGAGAAGGTCAACGCCATACACCTGGGCCTCAGAGGAGTCTCCCAAAAGGCAGAGACTTGGAGATTTTGAAGCAACGAGACAAAACAAGTCCTCAATTCCCATCTAAGAACAGTCTCAACAGACACAAGGAAGTGGGCAATGGGGCCTCGGGTCAAATACTGTCTCTCCCCTGCTCAGGCTCCCGTGCAGAAGCAGCAGCAAAGCCAGGCAGCGTGCTCCTCCGCATGCCTTACGCGTAGTGAATGATGGCGCCATTGGGTCCCGTACTGGAAATCGTCGGGAAGCTCAGGTCCACGAAGTCAGCCTGTTGCCTAGAACAGAAGGACACAGAGAGCAGACCGGCTTAAAGATTTTACCGTGCTGAGAATCAGGGCCCTCTCAGCCTCATTTAACTCACCAAAGAAACAACCACAATGTTCAGCTCCCCTCCTCCCGCCCACACACGTGGATCTTTACCTGCGAAATTCCTCGGCTTTGTCAGCAGCTGAGATCTCGGTCACGCCACCTTTGGGCACCTACAAGGGAGTTGCTTATAAATCATCTGGGGTGGTAAATTCATGTGCATCATACAAGGTAAAGGGGATGCATTAAAAGCCTATTTTGTCCTCACTTCCCACGTCCCCACTATCCCACCTTCGGGACACAGCTGATGGCTCATCTTTAACAAGGAGGGAATTTCCAAAGACTCTCATCAAAGCTACCTAAACTAGAAGGATTTCTATCCTTTCAATTTCTCACTCAGCTACTTGTCTCAGTATTATATCCTAAAACCTTCCCTAAACTTAATCCATCTAAGTTTAAAAATTCAAAAGCATCTCCTGCTAGGATATCATCCTAAGAAGTCATCCTAAATAAATAAAGAAGACAAATATGCAAAGATATTATTACAGGGTGAATGATAATAGCAAAAAAAATTTAAAAACAATCTCAACACTTGAAAACAGGAGGAATGGCAAATCGGTCTAACCACGAAATGCAACCTCTCTACTTGGATCTTTTTTTTTTTTTTTAATGCGAATAGAGCTGACACACGATGCTATGTTAGTTTCAGGTATATGACACAGTGATTCAGCATCTCTGTGTTACGTTGTGCTCATCACAAGTGTAGCTGCCATCTGTTACCCCACAATGCTTTTATAATTTGGATCCTTTTCTAAAGGCCTCCAAGCACGTGGAGAAGGCTCACACTATGGTACAGAGTGAATAAAATAAAATACAAAATCACATCTATACACTGAGAGACATGTAAAAATGATTTACACAGAGGAACACCAGTCAGAGGAAATAAGCTAGTTACACAGGTGGGAGTGAGAGTGATATTCTTTTTCCAATTTAAGCTACTTTTAAAGTTTTAAAGTTGTTTATATAACACTTAAAGGGAACATGAGACTATTTAGTAACAACACAAAGAAATCCCCTGCTGTCAACCAAAAGGAATGAAAAGGCAAGAAATTAATGGCTAAGGGTCAATTTACTATCAAAAGTTTTACATCTTAAACTGAAGGCCAAAATGTACACAAAGATTTTTTTCCTCTTAATACAGTCAGCTTGCCGATATTATTTTGGGTCATTTTTCCTTACAATGAAATTCCACTCAGTTATAGGACAATGCCTTGACCCAGAAAGGATCCTCTCAGTTAAGGAAATTCTTTCTTCATCTGTGAAGAAACAGATGTTTGTGTGGCAGGAAAGGGGTTAATTGTAAACCCCTGTTTTCTACAATTAAAAACATTTTTAATACACACCAAATTTCCAGAAAGAACTACCAAGAGAAGAGTCCTAAAATTAGATCAAGACCTTGGACCTCATGGTCACCAGAGCACAGAGGGGGCCTCCATGGTTAGAATCACATGTTGGCAGTTTCTGAATAATGGCCACCCACATGTTAAACAAAGACTAAGAACCAACCTCTTTCTCCAGCCAGTTAAAGAGCTCACAGAGGGCAACAGCATCTTTAATCTGTGGAAACAGCAAAGACATTTTTTTAAAAGCGTTATTACTGAAAATCAGCTGGGCAAATTCAGAGCCCAGCCCCAATGCGGGACTGAGAAAGCTGGACCCACAGGGCACAACCACCAGCCATCGGAGCTTTCCACGCAGGCGCTCCCTGCATTCAAGCCCGCAGCAATTCCCACCAGCAGGGACAGGGCTCCTGGGCTGCTCAACAGCTCGGGCACAACCAGGAAAGGGCCTGCCGGAGAGCAGGAGCAAATCCCTCATCGGGTGTACTCCCGCCCTCCAGAGGCAGAAAAGGCAAGCCACTGCATCTTTCCAAACCCACCACTGGCCTTGAAACATACTGTGGGCCTTTTCAGAAGGAACAACAGAAGCATCACCTTTTTCTGTGGTGTACGCTGTACTTTGTAAAGATCTAGCATACTGAGAATTTTATCTCATTCTCTCGTTAATACTGGAAGGCTCAGAGCATTTCTGGCCTCGTGCCAGGCTCAAAGCCACACAGCAGGGGAGGGCCTGGGCCTTCCGACCACCATACACCCCCTCCTCTGCCTGACTCACGTGGGCTCGCCTCATGCCTTCTGATTCGGCAGAATTCTTCACAGCTTTGGCGATGCAGATGGGAGTGTAAGGCATACAGCATCGATGGTCCTAGGAACAAAAGGAGTCATGTGGGAAATCAAGCCTGGCTCCACACACCCAAGACCAAGGCGATCACCTCTTCGCCTGGCACATCACACTTAAGACACGTCATCTGAAGAGCCCCCACTCAGGACCCACCTCACTGTGCCTGGGGACTGACAACTGGCCCCTTTTGGTTGAGGACTCTGAGCATGATGAAAGGGGCTTGAGCTCCTCCAAAAAGACAAAGTACATCAAGCAAGGTATTTCTCTTCTATCCCCCGCATCCTCGGTTCGTTGACACTGCTGGCCGCCGGCCATCAAGAAGACATTGCTTTTCAAGCCTCCATGGTCATGGTCAGAGTTCACTAACGATCAAAGCTTGACCAAAATAACCCCTTTCCTGCCACACAAAGGAGGCTTTTTCCCATTGTCTGGGGACACACATGACTGATGAGGGAAGGGCTCCCACTCCTTCCTCCATCTTGCTCAGGAATCACACATCACCTACTCTTCATGGTCTGATCATAAATGGCTAGGAAAGGCCCTTCCTGACTTAAGAACAAGTTAGAACCCAGCCCTGTGTTACAGGCGGGGAATTCAGGACCATCTTGCACTTGCACAGAGCTTGTTGAAAGGGGTGCATTCTCTCTCCACTCTTACTCCCTCGCTCTCCCATGCACATCCCCCATGAAACAGAGAAGGCAGGCATAATCCCCTTACTTGGGTCAAGGAAGCAAATCTGAGAAACTAAGGGTCACACGGTGTGAGAGTGGCAGGTGCACTCGAAAGGCAGGTCTAGGGGGCCAGACCTAGGCTCTTCCCAGGATGGAGAAAGGATTCCCCTGGGCCTGTCCAAGGCTACTTGGCAGCTTGGCAGCCAGAGACCCAGGGCGGGACAGTGGAAAAGGTTAAAATGAGGAGACAGGAGACTGCTTAGCACCACCCAGCAGGGGCTCAGTAAAGGGCAAGGCTGTCACTATCATCTGACCTCCGACAAGTCCCCAACTTCCCAAGCCGCTCTTCCCAAGGGCCTCCTCCAGTCTCCTCACCTGTAATATGTGGAGAGAAGGGGCAAACACAGTGTTTCCCAGACATCAGGAGTTCTCTTATCACCTACAAAGCCCCTATCCTGGCTGCCTACCCTCTAGGCCTTTATTTACATAATGCTTTTCTTTAGACCATCTTTAAATCAACTTAGTTTCTTCAACCCTGACTTATGAAATAATTTTTATAATCTCCTGGTCTCAAATGCTAGAAATGTTTTCTCTGATATACACTAAATTGCTTCTAAAACAGGTAACATTTAAATAAATTGAAGTTTTAATGTATAACCCCTAAAATTATCTCTCGGGTCACACTGTGGAAAACAGGACTCCATGAGTTCTACGGACCCTCAGACTCTCAATATGGCTCAGCCCAAATGGCTCTTCCAGGGGGAGGGCATCTCCGGTCTGACAGCCAGCCCCAGAGATCTTCCAGAACAACCTCTGTTTCAAAGACAAAGCTGCAGGATGCCAGGACTGGGAAGGGGCTGGCGGCTGGAAAGTGGCAGGCTGTGAATGGGCCTCGGCGGGACTACCAACCTTGGGGATGGCCTCGCTCACGGCATAGCTGGCTTTGTCGCTGACCCACACCTTCTCCCTTGGGGAGAGACTGGCACACAGAGCCTTGAGCTCGCTCAGGATGGACTTGTAGGGCAGCACCTGGATTCTGTATTCAGCTTCCAGGCCCAGGTCAAACAGCAGGTGCTCCTTCACACTGGGGGCATCTATGCGGTCACCATCAATGAAGAGCCTGCAGAGGGGCGAGAGGTGAGGTGACAGAGAGGAGGCATGTGAGCGAGACCGGGGGGAGTGGGGGACCACAGATATACAACGGGCTCCATCTTCTAGCAATCAGAACCAAGCAGCTTCTCCCTCTTCCCCATTCCCTTCCCAAAGCCTGTTCTCCAAGTTGGGTCCCCATCCCTGTATATGTTATCACCGTCCATCTCACTCCCCCAGCCAGGACCTGGGCACTGTCCCTGATGTCCTTCCTTCCCTCCGCCAAGATCTCCGGACCTACAGTCTAAATCCCCATCAAATCTGTCCAGCTTTGCCTCCAGCCCTGCCCAGTCACCAGCCGGGTTCAGGTTGCCACCGTCTCTCCACAGGATTGGTGCCATGGCCTCTGAGCTGGTCTCCCGGCATCCAGTCTTGCCCCTGGACACCCCAGTCTCACAGCCACAGTATTCTTTATGATTTGCAAACTTGATCATGTGTTTCCTTATGAAAAATCCCTTCAGTAGCTTCCCTGTCCTCAGAATAGAGGTCCAAGCTCTCTTCTGCCCAGAGCCATGGCCCATGCTGTTCTCTCTGCGTAGATCACCATACCCTTCGCTCCCCATTCACTGAGCCAACTCACATGTGCCCCTGATCTCTGCTTCAATTATTACTGGTCATACTCCTCGGACCCCCTCAGTGGAGGCCAGGCCTCTCCAGTAACACCCGTACCCATCCCACTGACAAGTCAGTGCCCACTTAGATGCCTGAATCCCCTAAAGAGACACTCATCTCCCCAGCTCTAACCCAGGACCCTGCCTGTCTCAATCGTCCTAGCACTCAAGAGAGACCCTTTCAACTTAATAAACATTATCAGAATAAAGAGAGCCATCCAAATTGAAGAGCAACCACAGGAAGGCCATAAGCAATTCTTTAACAGACAGACAATTCAACAAAGCGCAACTGAGGGGGTTTTCCCGTGTCATTTCTGATCTTCGAAATGCCTCGGTTTATTTGAATTGCGGACCCAGGATTATATAATGGGACGTAGCTACATCTCCCTTTGCACCAGCTGCTACAAAACTTAGAATCAAATGTGGGGCCTGACCAAGACCTTGCAGCAGAAATATTGTGAACTAACCTCTTTATGGTTTTGTTCCGATGTCTCTGGCTACTCATTTTTTAATCTCCTAGTACTAGAGATATTTTCATAGATTCCAAGTCATTTGAGAGATTAAGAGAGAGGCAGGATGTAAAAAATACCTAGTGTTTAGGAAGACCAGAAGGGAAAGGCAGAGAGAGGCAGGAAAGGGGAAAGTGGCGCCTCAGCAGGATCTCAGGCAGGGATGGGGTTGGCCAGCAAGGCGGACGGAACCTCTGAGGAGCTGCGAGGAAGGAAGGATTTTCCGGTGTGGGGCCAACACTCACATGATCGTCTCCAATCCTATGATTGCATAGGAGAAAAACACCGGATTGTGCTCCACATCTGACCCTCGGAGATTGAACAGCCCTTAAAAAAAATAAAATAAAAAGACCCTGTCACCTGCCTGACTCGAGATTTTCACAAGTAGATTATAGAGGGAAGCACTGTGGCATGCATGGGGGGCTTCCGTGGAAGGCTCCCGTGACATCTCAGAAAAGCAGGAAACCTGACTTCCTGGTGCCACCTCTGGGCTGCAGTTGCTCACGTCCACCAAAGGATGGCGCCAGAACTGTATCTTATGCTGCCACATCACTGTCCCAGGAACAGAATGGAAGTTAGTCAAAAAACTTGAGAATGACCCTCCAAACAAAGAGTTGAAATGGTCCGCCTGGTGGTGACCTGCCAAGCCTGGCCTTGCTGCAGGGAAAACCTTTGGCTCTCCCAAGTGAAGGGAAAAGAGCCAAGCACTCTCTCCCTTCCCACGACGACGAGGGTAGAAAAACTGAGACCCACCCAGGATGAGGGAGACCAAATAAGGCCCTCTGGCTCAGACACGGAGCCCCAAGGAGGTGGAGCTTCCCAACACAGGAACAAAAGCAATGAGTCAGCAGGGCTTCGGGCCCATGAATGAAACCCAAATCCGAGCCCACCCAAGGGTAGGCTGTGGTGCCAAACCAGGGTGGAGGACCCTACTACAGCCAGTGTGTGTGTGTGAGGCGGGAGAGGGTGTTAGGGAGGTCACACGTTTAAGAAACTATGGAGGCCAGCAGAGAGCATCGCTATCTACGGTCCCCTAGCTTCCAGCTGCCTGATGCTTGCTCTCCTGAAGTACAAAAAAGTATAAAAAAGACCCTGGTCAGAAAAGTGCTGCCTCTATTTTAGAACAATGGCTTCTCACAGTAAAACAATGAAGCAACACTTTTTACCTATCAGACTAGCACTTTTTAAAAATGACGGTACCAGGGACTGGCGAGGGTATGGCCAGCAAGCCATACTCATATCCGTGGCAGGTAAATGTCAAGATGGGTCTAAAGCCCTACGAGGCACACACCCTCTAACCCATACTACCGCCCTTAAAAGCCAACCTCAAATAGAAGAAAATCACCAGAAACCAAGACACAGACTTTGATGCACTAAGATTTTGAAGGCAGCATCGTAATAAAATCATGGAAAAATCAGAAAATAACCCAAGGGTCATCCTTAGTGTAATGGTTAAGTAAATTATGGTATAACCATATGATTAGATATTTATTTTTACTTTACTATTATATATGCTTAGAGTATACTGATATACTGGAAAAATCAAACTATAAAATATATATACATGTACAGACTATTAACAGTGACTATCTCTGGGTAACGAAACTATAGGCGAGTTTTTTTTCTGCTTTTTACTTCCTTTACATTTTCCAGCTTTTCCACAACAGGAATGTGTGCTCTTAAAATCAAAGGGAGAAATTAACTTTATAGATGTTATTTTCTCTAATGTCAAGGTTGTTAATTAATTAAGAATATTAATCACTGATATAGGACATACCTGTCAAGCACCACTGATATCTGACAAAGTTTTGGGGCTGGGGATTGGAAAGATAGGAGACTGCGTAGTAGGGTCTCTTTCTCTAGTGCGAAAATAAAATGATAAGGTAATGCCTCTTCTCAGTTACCCTAGGTCAAATCCAATCAGAAAACAAAGATAGGACAGGAAGGTTCAACCAGATTCCTTCAGGTTCTGAAACAATTACATACGGGTTACATAAAGATTCACAAACTATTACTGTATCAAAAAGGCTGAAGAATTTTCAGGTCCTGAGTTTTCTGAGGTCAAAGTATTTCGAGAACATTCTCACTGTTAAGAACTTAGGGAACTAGAGGAAAAGTGTAGAGAAAAAAATAATCTCCTAGGATGCCACTTCTGCAGCTAGAGACCCACGAGTGCTGATAGACACAAAATGTTAAGAAGAAATGTCCTTCCTCAGCAGTGTCACAGTCCTGAAGAGACTGGCCAGAGGTGGACATCATCTCTGATTTAACATCAGCCCCTAGCTGAAACACTGCTCTGGGCAAAGCCACATTCCTCTCTGCATTCTCTGTAATTCTTTCTCCATCCTATTCGGCCTATCAAATACCCGTTGGTGACATAGTCTCTTGTTTACTCCCTGGCCATGCAGAAAGCGGACTGGCCTGAACACACAGATTCCCAGAGAACCAAGGAAGAGACTGGGTAACATGCCCACACAGTGAAGCCAGAGCTCTTACATGCAATCTCGTCCAGGGCAGTGACCACAAACCACACGACGTTCCTCTCAGCCATTTTCAGCCGAAGGTCCGCAACCTTGTCCTTCCAGGAGATGCCTGCAAGAAACAGATGTGCTTGCGACTCTGGCTCCAGGGACCCATGGGAGCCAAGTGAAAGAACCCATCCCCAACACTGTTAACCAGCACCTGCGTCTTAGAGGGAGCGTGTTACCGGAGCAAACAGGAGCACTGGCTTCAAACCTCTGTCCAACTGTCTGACGTCTGAGAGCCCTGACTGCCTCACCCACAAAATTAATGCATCTGTTCATCCAACAAATGTGCATGAAAAACCTAGCCTTCCCAGGCATAGCTACCTGTCAGGCACTGTGCTAGTCACTGCAGTTCCAGCTCTAAAAGATACCCAGCCCCTGCCCTTGGGGCTTATAATCTAGAAGGGAAGACCGACAATTAATTCAGCAACATTGACTTTTCTCTGTACAGGGAGCTATGAGAACATACTGCCTGGCAGAGAAAACTGAGCCAGTCCTAGAGGCCAGGGGACTATCACCCACCACCTTATGTTCTTGGAGCCCAGAGACTCACATCTTGGTGCCAAGACCTAGGAACTCCCTGCCACCTAACTCACTGTGACTACTGCTTCCAAATCACACTCGCCCTGTCACAGCCAGGATCTCCCTGTGGCTGTCCAGATGAAACCGCAGCCCTAGAGAAGCTCACCCCATCACCACCACAACCACCACCATCACCCGCCATGACACAGCACCCCCCTGGGAACGGGGTGACCATCTGTCATATTCACCCAGCACCTGGCACAGTGTCCTGCACGTAGTAGGCACTCATGTTTGCCGACCAAAAGCGCAGCCCGCATCCCCCGCATCTGCTCTTCCCTTTCCTACAAGCAACAGGTCCGAGCCTCTGATTCAGTTTAAAAAAATTCAAAATATGCTCATGGAAAATGGTTAGCTGACCCTGGGCCACTCACTGGACCTATCCCCCTCGGTCCATGCGACCCTCCAGTGAGGGCGTCACAGGGAAAGCAAGCTGGGGGCTGCCCCCACAACCATGCACCGCTTTGAAGATCAGCTCGGGAATGCTGTTTAAAACTTGGCAAGAGTCTGGGCTGTAATGCTTTCTTCCCAGGACCCCTCTGGGCAATCTGCCTACATTCCAGACATCCCCCATCTACCTCTCCTCTTCTGTCTCCACTGCACGCCTCCCTCCCCTGCAGCCCCACCTCCCTGGCCTCTCTCTGCAGCCCTCGCTGTTCCATAAATCCACACTTTCAGCTCCCACGAATGGTTCACAGTGCTCACTCCTCACCAACCACTAACACACAGGCCAAAGAAACCCACCCACGCCCAAAGCCTCTAAAGCAGAAGGTTTCTAGATGCGGGGGTTGGGGGAGGGCAGCTGGGAAGGTAAACCTACAGATGTGGGCAGAAGAAAAGGAAATGGAACCTAGAACCCACCACCCCCTGCCCCGGCCCTGCTTCCAATATCAGACATGTCAGAGAGGCAGTCAGCAACAGTGTGGTAAATAAGCCATCTCAGCAGAGGCCAAAGGTCTGCCCAGAAGAGCGTGGCAAGAATAAATTATGCAAAATAAGTGGCAAGTAGGTGGCCACTGCAGAAACACAAAAAGCTCCTGCTCCCATCCAATGCCACTGGCCAGGGTGGGGCAAAATCCTGCCACAGGCTCACGCTCAACTGTGATGCGGTGGGCTGGCGTGGGGAGCACGGTGACAGGTGCAGGGGATGGGGATGATGGCTGGGAGCCCTGTGGGGTGCAGCAGGGGTCTGACCTGTGTAATCCAGGCCTAGCGTGAGGAGGGGCTTGCACGGGCGCTCAGGGCGGTCTGTCCAGATTTTGTCCACAAGGTTCTCCTTGACAGGAATGAGGTGGTGGCCTGCACTTCTCAGAACCTTGGCCATCTTCTTCCAGTAATCTGGGGAGAAATACACATGGCCCAGCCGTGAATGAACCAAATGCCATTTCAGCAGAGTGAAGCAACAGTGCCTTTTGAAAGGTGATCCTCCCATGGCCTAGCGCTGGGTCTGCAGGATGGGGAACTGTAGAAAGGTTATCTTCACCACCAACAGTCTTCCCCTGCCTCTCTGCCAGAACTCTTTTCTTCACCTTGACCTTTATCATGACATCAAGTTATACTGAGCCCCCGATGATCCAAGTCCCACAAGCAAATAAAGAATATGGAGAACCATCTAGAATCCACTTCCTCACCCACGATGGAAGGACTCCAGCTCACTCACCTGTAGGAATGATCAGTGGGTCCACACCAACCCTGGATCCTTCGGGAAGTACACTCACCAGCCAGTCTTCCTGAGTTGGTGTATCCTTCAGACCTACAGAGGGAAGAATGTAGAAGAAACAATTCCCAATGCACCCAAGCTCATAGTCCTACCCAAAAGGATGCAGTTCACCAACATCATGATAACAAGGTCTTTATGAAGCACCTTCTTTCTATAAGGTGGACGGCAGCACTTGGAAAATCTAAACTTTCCTCAATCCTGGAAGGCTGCAAGAAGGGTGAGATGGTATATTTAAAAGCATATGATGGAGCACCTGGGGTGGCGCAGCTGCTTAGGTGTCTGACTCTTGGTTTCGGCTCAGGTCATGATCTCAGGTGTGTGGGACTGACCCTCGCATCGGGCCCTGCACTCAGCACAGAATCTGCTTGAGATTCTCTCTCCCTCTCCCTTTGCCCCTCCTGTTCGTGCTCTCCCTCTCTTTCTAAAATAAATAAATCCTTAAAACAAAAAACAAAACACAGGGGTAAGAAGCCAAAAAAAAAAAAGAAAGAAAGGGCATATTTTCATTCGACTCCTGGTAAAAATGGCATCCTAGGAACCGCTGCAACAATGGTATACACGTGTCATTGCAAAGGACATCCTCTCAGCCTTTGGTCACTTTGCCACTCCTGGGCACTTGAGGAGCACCTGGGTGGCAAATGGCAAAGGCTGGGAGCTGGGGACCTTGCTTACATCTCACACGAGGCAAGGGAAGCACGTGCCACGGTGCCCTGCCCTCACTGGAAGGCAGGGTGGCAGACAGGAGGCTCCCAGCCCTGAACCAGGCCTGACTGGACAGCTGAACACAAGTCTCATCAGCAAAGAACTTTTCCAAAGATTACGAGAGGGCCACACAGGTCCGGTCACCATCATCTTTACGAGGGCTCCCTTGCTTCCCATTGCCCAAGAGCAAACAGCCCTTCCCGTTTCCAAGAGACTAGTCACAGGACACCAAATAAGCTTCAAGAAAGGAACTGGAGTTATTTTTGATTATTCCAGTTTTTCTTTAATCTGAGCCAATACCTTCTGCGTTTGGATGTATGCTTCTTAACTGATCAAATTTTTACTAAAAAGTTAACGTCCTGGTGAAATAGATCTATATTTAGAGTGAAAGTTCCTATGTTCTAAAACAGTACTTATCTTTACTGTTTTCCCTCCTGACTGCTGATAACCACATAACCACAGAGGGGAAGTTCAAAGGTTTATAAAGAAATGAGCTCATGAATCTCAATTCCAAAAAACTGCCTAAAAACTGGCACTGAGTTGTTATTTTGCTATTTGATTCTTGGCTCTTTCTTTCCAAACCGCTAGAAAGCCACTTACTAACGAAGTTTCTTTTAATGCCCCTAGTATGACTTCTATAGGATGAAGTCATGCTATTTCCTAGCAGACAGATAGCTGGCAAAATCCCAGGGATGATTCACTCCCCAACCAAACCCACCAGAATTTCCCTACACAGGAGAGATGCCTGAGGAAAGGGGGGCTTAGGAAAGACACAGCAAAGTAGAGAGGGACTTGGAAGGAAGGACTCGTCCCCAGGGCCGCCACATACCTACATGAAGGAACAGGCGGACAGAACTCGCCCCTCTGACACTCTGACCCCTCGTGTACTGACAGCTGGAGAAGTGGGCCCCAAAGATACCCATACCCCAGGGGTACACTGAATGATCCGCTGGGGTGAAGCAGAAAGTATTAAGAGGTCTATGTTTTCTAAACAATAAAGAAATTAACCTGTGCTCGCATCTGAAATGCAGATGGACCCCAGTATGTATGTACAAACACAGGCACGAGTATACAAGTATGTGCAGGGTGCACACCATAACAGAGGCATGTGGTCAAAAAGTCTGAAGGCCGCCACCTGTCCATTTATAACAAATGTCTGCCTCTGGGTGTGCATGCGCGTGTGCATGTGAGAGAAACAGGGCTTTCCTGCGCCATGAACTGGGTTGCATCCCCCAAGACTCGTATATTGAAGTCATAAGGGTGGGGCTCTCATCTGATTCGATCAGTGGCCCTTTCAGAAGAGAGATCTATCTCTCTGCTAGGTAAGGACACAGTGAGAAGGCGGCTGTCTGTCAGGAAGAGGGCTGTCCCCAGAACCTGACCAGGCTGGCACCCTGATCTCGGACTTCCAGCCTTGAGAGCTGAGAAAGCAGATTTCTGTTGTTTAAGTCACCTAGTCTGTGGGATTTTGTTATGGCAGCCCAAGAGGACTAACACACCCCGAATTCTCGAAAGGTCCTTGACCTCATCAAAGGGTTAAAATCCAGACACCCTGAAGAATGCTCGGGTCCCTTCCCAAAGCTGGCCAGCTAAAGTTGAGCTGGCCGACCCTCTACACACCCATCTTCATGAGCGTCCAGTTGCTGTCCATCTGCTTGGCCGCCTGGAGAAAGTAGCGTCCGTCAGTCCACATGGCCGCGTGCTCTTCCGTGATGATGGCCGTGCCTGGAACAGGGGAGCAAAAAAAAAGAGAAAGGCTGCTGACAACCACACAGACAACCGCACATGGCGGCAGCAGGCAGGCAAGCCCAGTGAGAAGCACCGGCTCTGTGCGGCCCAGCCTCACACCACCACTCACTCTAGGGGACTCACAGTGACTCGCTGGTCACCAGCAGGGAGCTCACGCCTCCCACCCCTACCTGCCCTCAGCCCTGCTGGCCCGACAGAACCTGGGGCTTTTGGCAGAGCGGCCAACAACACAAGCACGTCTACGAAAGGAAGCAGTTCTTCCCGAGCCTAGCTAGCTTAACAGCAGGGAGTCTGAGGCGGGGGGGAAATCACCCGAAAATTCAGGAGCACAGTTTTGGAAAAGTTAGGGCAGGGCAGCAATGTAGCTCAACATGAACCTTTGTTACCTAAACTGAAAGTGGAATTATCGAACCCCAAAGCCAAGCAGTTAGAGAATTACGCAGGACCAGCAAGCTGAGGCAGGGGTTCTGGGGTGCTGTTAGGGTCCCATTTCTAACGTAGAGTACTAGTTAAACAGGTATTTTCAGTTTAATTGATGTAATTTTCTGCATGTATGCTATATTCAATAAAAAATTCAAAATGTTTTTAAAGAAAAGTGTTTTAAAACTTTCAGAGTGAAAATAAATAAATAAATAAGAAAAACAAATAAAACTTTAATAGCAAAAGCACCAAGAAAAGGGCCACTGAAAGGTGAGCTTTGAGAGCTGGGGGATGCTGGGAGTTCACACCTCTCTGCAGAGCCTCTGCAGAGGCTCAAGGGGGAGTGTCTGGTTGACATTTTCTTTCTGGTTCTGCCACAGACCGAAACCTGGCCCAGTTATTTTTGGGAAGCGAACAAGAGTACAGAAAGAACCGAGAGAGAATTTAGCAACTCACCCGCAGAGCCATCAAAACCAGAGACGAAGGCCCGCCGACAGTCACACGGAGCAATGTACTCGCTCTGGAAAACAAAAAGGAAGGAGAAGTGGACCTCGACAGGTCACGGTCACATGGGACCGCTCCCCATGTGCTCAGCTGTGGGCGAGGCCCAGCAGGGACACAGAGGCTGGCGAAGCCTGGGCACCTTCAAGGAACAGACAGCCTAGCAGAAAAGTCAGGCTGAACATGAAAAACGAACGGTGCACAGTGCAGAAGACCCTAATTAATGAAGGGCTGAGAGAGCTATTCCCGCCAGCCTCTATTTCTTCTTCTGGAGAACAAAAGCAAATCAAGACAAAACATAATAAACCGCGCTTTCCTCACGGACATCTTACTCAAAAAAACAAACCAGCAGTCTCTCCCTTCCTTACCACTGACATTTAGGCATCTGTTATTTTTCTGAAGGGAAAGGCTGAATTTCTGTTTTAGGTGCCAACAATTCTCTGAGATCTCTTTAGGCCTGAGCTTGTTTCTGAACTTCCTGTGTGTTCCCCTCCAAGGCAGCGTCACCAATCGCTCCTATGCAGACCCTGTCCCTTCCCATTAGGAAATACATGGAAACGCTCCCTCCAATCCAGGAGGCTTCAGCAAAAGAAAATGGCATGTCCCAAACCAGGTCTTTGCATTCCCTTGCCTCTAAATGCAAGGGGTGGGAGACTGGAGAACACAGTAGGTTCTCATTCCCGTGCAGAGGGTACAGGGCCACGGGCTGCCTTCCGCCAACAGCCCATGAAGCACAGAGAATTAAGTAACCTCCCCAAAGTCCCACGAGCAGCAGAGGCAGGCCTTGAACTTGGGCTCTGAAGCACTCTGCCATGCAGCTGCCATATGACGCATCATCTCCCATCCTCATAACGACCCTCCAGGACAAGACTACTGGCCAAAGAGAAACCTGAAGGGTGAAGACAGAAACCTTAAGCAACCTGCCCACCCCCAGGTCAGCAGCAGGGCCAGGATGTGCCGGGCCGGGAACCAGAGCTGCAGCTCCCTTCTGTTGGCAGCTTTCTCTGGAGCTAAAGGACTCGGCAGGGTTCAGAATGCTGAGGACAGAGCATGGGGCTGCCAGACCATGGCCTTTTTAGATCAACACGAAGTAGGGGTGAGAAGGCATCCACGTCTCACTCCTGCCCCTCTCACCGAGGCAGCTGCAGCCACAGCCCCAAAGCAGGCACAGGACCGCTATCCACAGGGATGCCGGAGGGGCCAGTGGAGGGAACCACGACAGGGCTCTAGGTGACACCTGCTGCCAGCAGGCCCCGCGATGTGGTCCACAGCAAGGCTCACGGCATCTCTCAGGCTCAGTTCCTCATTTCTAAAACAGCTCTCCGCAGACTGCTGCAAGCGACAGCAGGCACATGTTTTAGCCCCAAAACAGAGAAGAACACTTGATCGTAGCACTAAGAACAAGAAGAAATGGCCCCCAGCAGCATTTATGAACTGCAGAATTCTCATTTGATTGTAATCCAGTAATCACTGGGTGCAAGACTAAAGAAAAAGAACGGAAAAATGGAGGGCAGAGGAGTTCGCCCCCAACTTTCTCCTGGGGTTGCTGGGAGGAAGAGTAAGTTAATGTTTAAAACAACTTACCAGAAAGCTGAGAGGGCTGCATATATGCAATGGAACAGAGAGTATTAGTTTCTTCCTGAATGATGAGAAAGCAGCCAAGAGGCTGGGCAAACTAAGTCAACATAAATAACTCTGGTGCTCTAACTCACAGTACACAATGTGGAGGACACAGGGGACACTCCTGATGGACGAGGAGGTTCCCCTGCTTGGGGCTCACCCACCTATGACACACAGTGAGGATGCCAGCGAAGGGCAGGCAGAGAAGTACTGCTCATCTTGGCCCAGCCAGACTCTTCCAGGCAGGGACGCAGCTCTCCAGGAATGCCCCACCCGTACCCGGGCAAGCCTGAGGAGAGGGACAGGGCCTCTCAGAGGAGTTGCCTATCCACAAAGGAAGGAGGCAGGTTTCTCCAAAGGGAGGTGGAATTAACAGCAGGTGAACATGTTTGGTTTGGGATCAAGACAAGGTCTGGGCAAGAATGTCTAGACATGACCTAAGTAGTCAACATGCCAGGTCATGCCGTCACTGACCGAAGCTGTCACCTCCACACCAAGAGGCTAGGCAGGGTCCAGACAAGCACTGGGCCTGGGCCTCCCACTCTTCCCCCAGCAGTGGAGCTGGCAAGACCCAAGAACATTCTCCCCAGAGGATAGAAAAAGGTCTAAAATAAGCCAAAGCCTTAGCATGCTGGGAAAAAGAAACAAGGAAGCAGAGCTATTGGCTTTTTCTCCAAAACCACCATTTCTCTCCATCTCTAAGACCAGCACCCAGTCCAGGCCTCCAACATCTCCACCTCGACCAAGGACCCAAAAACCCATTCTTCGCACACACTCAGAATGAGCGTTCCCCAATGTCTCTGTAGGCCCTGTTAGCACCCTGTTCAAAACCCGCCAAAATCTCCCCATCATACTTAGGATAAAACCCAAACCCAGCCCAGTGCCCAATGCACTGCCAGACTAGGCCCTGCCGTCCTCTCAGAGCTCTCCTCCACTCTCCCAGCCGTTCGAGACATTCAAGCCACACTGCCTGCTCTCTGTTCTCTGTACTTCCCAAGCTCATTCCTGCTTTAGGGCCTTTGCACAAGCTCTTTCTTGTGCTTACCAAAGGCTCTCTTTGATGGTGGCATGGCAAGCTCCTTCTCATCACTGCATTTCAGATCAGACGTCACCCTTGCAGAGGGGCTTGCGTGGACCACCCAGAGTGGCCACCTGGCCCTTACCTCTGAGTACAGCACATTTTTCTAGATGCTCTCTTCTTTCTTACATTATTACTGTATTAACCTGCCCCCAAATAGAAGCTCCATGAGACCGGGGTTTTTGTCTTTTTTTGTCCCCGTCCCTAACCCTCTCACAGCATAGGTAACACATACTGGTCTGGCCCTCAACCAGTATCTGCTGAATAAATGAATAAGCAGAAGGAAAAATGAACCTTTTTCCCTCTACCTAGTTAAAACCTTAGCCATCTCTGAAGGTGAAGGAAGGGCTACATCCCAAGGAATGTAGGTGGCCTCTAGAAACGGGAAAAGGCTAGGAAACAGACTGCCCCCTGGAGCCTCGAGAAAAAAAACACAGCCCTACTGACCCACTGTAGACTCCAGAACTGTAAGATAATAGGTTTCTGGTATTGTAAGCCACTAAGTCTGTGGTCATTTGTTACAGCAGCAGTAGGAAACTAACACATTATTCAGACCAGCAGGGATTGTAACTGTGGGTTCAAACCTCAATGTCTTGGGGTACAGGCAAGTAAACTACATAAGTAAAGCAGGATAAGGAAGTGACTTTTCCAGAGAGCAGCTCTTCCCAGCTCTGAGTCCTGTCATGCTAGAATGCAGGCCACGTGTTCCCACCCCGCAGTATTCCAGAAGCTAAATATATGTGTGTTCATCAGAGATTCACCTAAATTTTAAGTGTTGGCATCGAATTCAAACAACGTAAATAATACACAGCCAAATAAATCATATCTATAAATAAGAAAAGAAAGAGTTTTAGCCACCTCTCAAAATCCAGCTCAAATATGCTCTCTTCTCCAAAGCTTTCTGACCCACTCCAAACTCAGTGAACTGCCTCGTGTCAGAATTTTTCAGGACCATCCACACTGGCATTTATCCATGCTCTGCCTTAGGTGATGATAACACAACCTCTACTGTGGCCAACAACTATATTCCCGTCTAGGACTTCATTCCCCAGGTCCCCATGCAGCTAGGTGGAGTCACGTGACTAGTTCTTACCAATGGAATGTGGGGCCGAGGTGATGTCTGGGTCAGGACAGTTAAAAAGCAGTGTGGCCTCTCCATACTCCTCCCCCTCCACCAGCTGGAATAATGGCATCAGAGGATGGAAAGAGGCTGGATCTCCGAATCACTCTCTTCCTAGTAGAAGAAAGTCACCCACCAACCAAGAACACCCACTCCAGACCACTACGTAAACAAGAGACAAGTACCAGGCCACTGAAACTGTGAGATGTGGGGCCACTGCTAGCAATACTCTAATTAACATAGTGGATAAAATCACTCTGTGATAAAAATCACTACTCCACCCTAGAAGAGAGTCTGTTTAAGAAATACAAAACAGGAAGCCAACTCCAGGAAGAATGGGAGTAGGACAGAGGTTAGGAAAATCTGATTCAAGTCTTCCAGAAGGAGGAACCATAAAAATAGCCAAAAACTCAAGTTGGCAGAGTCACCTCTGACAGAACATGACCCCCTGATTACACTACGCCCAGGAGCAGAATATGAAGCCTTAAAGATGGGGAGGATAAAGACTTTGGATTTCTAAGCAGTGCTGGCACAGCTCTGGCCCTAACCAAGGATTCTCCAGGTTTGGAGCCAGTGGCACCAATGATTCTCTCAACGTTTGGCTTAGATGGGACATGAAAGCAATGAGATTACCAGAAAGAATGGACAATTCCTCACTGTGAAAGTCCCCCGGGCCCAAACTCATGATTACCACAACCCTTGTTCCAGGTTTACAAAGAACGAACCCTTAGAGTTGCAAAGGACAGCGAGAAGCAGACTCCTGGAGTGCCCAGTCCTTGCATATTTATGCATTTGGGGTGCATTTTCTCTCTAGCACGGAACAGTGTGTGGGTGTGTGTATTTGTGTTTTGGAAAGCACACAAAGGACAGAATTCAAGATTCCCCTTCACTCTCCAGCACCCTCCCTTCCCCACCCGTGGGAGAAATTCCATCAACCCTCAATCCAGCCTGAAATGAAACAATCAGGAACAAGAGCCACAGAGAACAGCAGCCTCTCTATTACTGGGAAGGCTGCTATGGCAGGTCACACACGAAGCCAACCCTTGCTCCTTGTCCTCACAGTCCCGGCAAGGCCCCAGAGTCCCAAGTAGCAGTCACCCCAACTATGCCCCACCTCGCCAAAGGTACTGAAACAAGGCGCTCAGGACTTCTCATTTGTTTCTATGGATGGCCCCACAAATCCTCCCAGGTTCCAACCTTCCCAAGCGCCTCTGCCATCTACCTATAAAGTCCACACTCAATCTGTGTTCTACTGCTTCTCCTCCAAGTCCTTCCCCTCTTCTCTGCTCCTAAAGCCAGCACCAAGTCCAAGCCCTCTGGACCCTGACTCCGGGATGCCACAGTGGTCTCCCAATGGCTTCTCAGCTCCCAGTATGTCCCTTCTCCAATCCACACTGAACACTGCACCTTTGATTAATAGTGTCACTCTCTTGTTCCAAAGTCCTCAGTGGGTCCCTAGTATCTGATAAAAACCTAAATCCCTGCACAGATTCCTCATCCAGGGTGAAGCCATCCAATTGTAAAATTCTGGGATCATTAGCAGGGGATGAAGAGCTGTGGAGAACCCAGAATATCACCTGTGGTTTGGCCAATCTCACTGCCATTCCCCAGTTTAACAAGGTGCTGCTTTGGGCATATTAGGCCCAAATCAGGGTATCAGATTAGAAACAGCTTTATAGGGCGCTTGGGTGGCTCATTTGGTTGGGTGTCTGCCTTTGGCTCAGGTCATGATCCCGGGGGGTCCCAGGGCTGAGCCCCGTGTCGGGCTCCCCGCTCAGCAGGAGGCCTGCTTCTCCCTCTCCCACTCCCCCTGCTTGTGTTCCCTCTCTCGCTGTGTCTCTCTCCGTCAAATAAGTAAATAAAATCTTTTTTTTAAGATCTTATTTATTTATTTGACGCAGAGAGACACAGCGAGAGAGGGAACATAGCAGGGGGAGTGGGAGAGGGAGAAGCAGGCTTTCCGCGGAGCAGGAAGCCTGATGTGGAGCTCAATCCCAGCACCCTGGGATCATGACCTGAGCTGAAGGCAGACGCTTAATCAACTGAGCCACCCAGGCGCCCCAAGTAAATAAAATCTTTAAAAAAAAAATTGGGGGCGCCTGGTGGCTCAGTGGGTTAAGCCTCTGCCTTTGGCTCAGGTCATGATCTTGGGGTCCTGGAATCGAGCCCTGTGTCAGGCTCTTGCTCAACAGGGAGCCTGCTTCCCTTCCTCTCTCTCTGCCTACTTGTGATCTGTCCATCAAATAAATAAATAAAATCTTTAAAAAGGGGACGCCTGGGTGGCTCAGTTGGTTAAGCGGCTGCCTTCGGCTCAGGTCATGATCCCAGCGTCTTGGGATCGAGTCCCACAACGGGCTCCTTGCTCGGCAGGGAGCCTGCTTCTCCCTCTGCCTCTGTCTGCCTGTGCTTTATCTCTCTAACAAATAAATAAATAAAATCTTTTAAAAAAAAAATCTTTAAAAAGAATTTTTAAAAAAAAAAAAAAATTTTTAAAAGAAACAGCTTTATAATGACAAGAAAAAAAAAATGGCTCAAGGACACCACCCAGAATGAAGACTATCGAAATAAACCTGGCTTATCTTGGCTACAAGGACATCCCCTACTAGTACACATACAGACTGTATCCTAACTCCAGGAAGACAAATACAAACTGAAATCCCAACCCACCCTTAACCAGAAACTTTCAACTTTTAATCAAGTACATTCACAGTCCAGCCTTTCCTCCACCGAGGCCTCCCCTGGAGGTGAAGGCTCACGAATGAAGCAGAATTGTAAGGAGTCTTCAGCCGGGTCGCTACAACAGGCTGTGCGAATCTCTCAGAGGGGACACCCAATTTCACACAACAGTGTGCTAGGGGACTGTGAGGGTGACTTTTCTGTGTCACCCTGGGGGTTATGGCATCCCCAGAGAGCTAGCTGGGAAAACTCTATTTCTGGCTATGTCTGTGAGGTGGCTTCTGGAAGAGACAACATCTGAATCAGCAGGTTGAAGACATCCTACCGATGTGCTCAGCACCCAATCCGCTGAAGGTCTGAACATAACAAAAGTATGGAAGAAAGAATTTTCTCTCTCGTTAGAGCTGAGACAGCCATCTTCTCCTGCCCTCAGAGATCACCGTTCCTGGTTCTCAGGCCTTCAACTCAGACAGGGACACACACCATCGGTGCTGTCTGCAAGCTGGAGAGCCAGGAGCACTGGTGGTGGAGTTCCAGTTCAAATTCGAAGGTCTGAGAACCAGGAAAGCTCATGTGGGAGCCCATCCCTCAGGATAAGTCTCTCTGTACGTATTCATCTCTATATATCCTATCGGTTCTGTCCCTCTGGAGAACCCAGATTGAGGCAGCAACTCATAGAAGACCCCATGCCAATTGCCATATAATGTGCTCCCACCACAGGAACCATCATCCTGTTCAAAACTGAGATAAAATGACTGCGATCCAATCAGTCCAGGGCAACTGCCTGATGCATGAAAGGCAAAAACTGGAAAATATTGCTGGTGCATCAGTACAGAATCCACATGACATGAAGCCCAAGTCCAAAGGCCTAGCACTGACAGGAGAAAGGGGGAAAAAAGGATTTCTTCAGGGACAAGGCTACAGTCTGCCCTTCTTTAATGCTGGGGTGCCTGTCACCTAGTCTCCTACCATGACTCAAGCCCACATTGTGTTAACCAACCTACTTATTCGCCTAGTCCTCAGCCAAGATGAAACTTTGGTTCCTGTGAAGATGGTGAGTCTTGTTTGTCTATCCTAGAGAACAGAGGTGAATGGAAGAATCGTTACCAACCCCCACCTTACACTGCACCCACCTCCCCCCACCTCCCCACTGCCTACTCAATCCAATAGTAATGTACCCCACCACCATGGCTTCCTCACATGCCACCAACCCCCACTCCAGCCGGATCTGCTACTTCTACTTCTCCAATACTTACATCTCGTACTTTCTCGCCTCCTCCTTCGCCCACTTTTACACATAGAACCCTAGTCTTTGGTGGCTTCTCCTCCCCTTACAAGGATCTCCCTTTACTCTCACCTCTTCAAGGATCAAGTTCTGACCCATCATAGCATGAAAAGTACTACTGTGGGTCAACAGACCAAGGAATTCCATGAAACACTGAGTCCCTGAGCCTGCCCCTGAGAAGACTGTGGGAATTCCATGAACATTTTAAGTCTAGAAAATGCTGAATACTTCATCCTTTCCTTATAGTTGCACAGTGCACATCTGCATATTAAAGGCCCTGAGAAGTCCTGCAGCTAATAAACTGTTCAAAAGAGCAAAGGACTTGAATAGACATTTCTAGGAAAGAGACATACAGTTGGCCAACAAGCATATGAAAAGATGCTCAACATCACTAATTATCATGAAAATGGAAATCAAAACCACAATGAGGTATTACCTCATATCTGTTAGGATTCCACTACTGAACAAAAAAGAAAAGAAGTGCTGGCAAGTATGTGGAGAAACTGGAACCCTTGTGTACTGCTGGGAGAATGTAAAAATGGCACAGCCACCATAAAAAGCAGTATGAGCTGTATGAGTTCCTCAATAAATTAAAAAAGAATTACTGGAGCGCCTGGCCAGCTCAGTCCATAGAGGCATGCAACTCTTGATCTTGGGGTCCCGAGTTCGAGCCCCACATTAGAGGTAGAGTTTACTTAAAAAAAAAAAAATAGAACTGCTATATGATTCAGCAAGTTCACTTCTGGGTATATATCCAACATAATTGAAAACAGGATCTCAAAGAGACATTTATATACCCACGTTCACTGTAGCATTATTCACGACAGCCAAGAGCTGGAAGCAACCTAAATGTTCATCAATAGATGAAAAGATTTTTTTAAATGTGATATATATAAAAAAAAAAAAGGTACATACATACAATGGGTTACCATTCTGCCCTTAAAAAGGAAATCCTGGGGCGCCTGGGTGGCTCAGTGGGTTAAAGCCGCTGCCTTCGGCTCAGGTCATGATCCCGGGGTCGTGGGATCGAGCCCCGCATCGGGCTCTCTGCTCTCCAGACAGCCTGCTTCCTCCTCTCTCTCTCTCTGCCTACTTGTGATCTCTATCAAATAAATAAATAAAATCTTTAAAAAAAAAAAAAGGAAATCCTGTCATAAGCTACATAAGCTACACCTTAAAGACATTATGCTAAGTGAAATAAGCCAGCCACAAAAAGACAATGGTTTGATTCCATTTATATGAGGTATATAAAGCAGTCAAACTCTTAGAAACAGAAAGTAGAGTGCTGATTAGTGGGGGCGAGGGTAGGGGGCATTCAATGGGTATAGGGTTTCAGTTCCACAAGATGTAGAAGTTCTAGAGATCTATTACCCAACAATGTACACACAGTTAACACTACTGTACTGTACACTTAGAAATAGTTGAGATGGGGGTGCCCGGGTGGCTCAGTCAGGTAAGCATCTGCCTTCAGCTGAGGTCATGATCCCAGGGTCCTGGGACTGAGCCCCGGGTTGGGTTCCCCAGGGCTCCCTGCTCAGCAGGAAGTCTGCTTCTCCCTCTCCCTCACAACCCCTCCTCACAACACCCCCCCACCCCACTCATGCTTGGTCTCTCTCATTCACTCTCAAATAAATAAGATCTTTTAAAAAAAATAGCTGATGATAAATTTTTTTTTAAGATTTTACTTACTTATTTGATAGACAGAGATCACAAGTAGGCAGAGAGGCAGACAGAGAGAGGCGGAAGCAGGCTGTCTGCAGAGCAGAGAGCCCAATGCGGGGCTCAATCCCAGGACCTTGGGATCATGACCCGAGCCAAAGCCAGCGGCTTTAACCCACTGAGCCACCCAGGCGCCCGCTGATGATACATTTAATGTTAGACTTGCTTACCATAATAAAAATAAATAATAACAACAGAATAATAAAATTAATAAAAATAATAAAAAGAAGCTCATTTCACTATTTTCTTGACCACTGAATATGCTTTCTGCAGAACACCTTGAGACACAACAGGAATACTGTGGAATACTCTTTGGGGAATACTGTTCCAAACACCGAAGTATACTGAACTTCATGCTATTGCCCCAAAATATCCAATCCCTTTGGTTATTCATTTCAGCCCTTCATTTGCTCCTGAGGCCAGGAAATCTTGTTTCCAGGCAGGAGTCCATGCTTCCTGCTACTCTAGGTTAATGCTACTGTGGCCACCACGGGGTCTGATACCTTTGGGAGGAGAAGAGAGGCCAGTTAAAGTGGACATCTTTTAGCAACTGTTCAACTTACAGTAATCTCTTACAGGCCACCCCTCCATCATGGTAGACCCTCACCAGTCATGTCGGTACTACATGCCATCCCACATAGGCAGACACAGACACACATAGACACAGACACACGCACACACAGCAGGACCCAGGGTCAACACCAAGCTACCGTGCTAATCAAGTTCTTAGCCGGGACTCTGGATTTGGGATTGAGGTTCTAGCTCAATCTGGTATCTTGAAAGTAAAAAAGCGAGAGATATAAATGTGGGAACTGTTGGATGGCCCCCTATTTACCATCTACCTTGCCTTAAAAAGGGAGAAACTGAGCTACAGTGAGAGCTGAAGGCCTTCCCATCCCAGTTGTTGTGGGCCAGCCTGCATTCCTGCCCTCAGGTTCCATGAGACACCCCACCTGAGGCCCTGACATTCCACAAGTCCAGAGACCATCATTCACAAAGCTGGAGTTGGGCCAAAGCAGTGGCGCTGCCCCTAAACCCTTATAAAGCCTTTTTATTGTTCAGAGGACCTCAAGGTGGTTTTTATTACCTGCAACTTAAGGATCCTATAGGACTAGCTGCATTTCCCCCTATAGCTTATGCCCTCCTCAGGCTTCTGCCAGGGGAATTTGCCATGGTGTTTCCGAAAAGCACTCCAACCTTCCCAGCTTCTCCGCCTTTGCTCCTACTAACCTTCCCACCTAGAATCCTTTCCACTTCCTCTATTTATCCAACTCTACCCATTCTTCAACATCCAGTTCCAATGCCTCCCCTGCTCCTGAAGCCTTCCATCATCTTCCCTCTCACCCTCAAGCTTCCAGTGCTTTGTCCACATTTCTTTTTTTGTTTCTTTTTTTTTTTTTTTGACAGAGATCACAAGTAGGCAGAGAGGCAGGCAGAGAGAGAGGAGGAAGCAGGCTCCCCACTGAGCAGAGAGCCCGATGTGGGGCTCAATCCCAGGACCCTGGGATCATGACCTGAGCCGAAGGCAGAGGCTGTAACCCACTGAGCCACCCAGGTGGTGCCCCTGTCCCCATTTCTTGGTGGCACTGCCACATTCTACCTTGTGATACAGACATATCTTTACTTCATCACTCAACAATATGCTTCTTGAGAACAAGGCCATTCTCACCTTCATGTCCCGCAACACACCTAGGGCAGTGCCTTGCACATAAGTGAAGGCTATAAAGTATGTATGTAGAGACGACTCCATGTGAGAACAGTACTTTTTATGTTGTCTCTTCCCTCTATCAAACCATAGGCATAGTGAGGGCAGGAGTTTAACCTTAAATTCACCTTTGGAACCCTGCAGTCCCATTCAAACACCTGCTGACTCAACGACCTCAAAGAGTAGATACTAGAATCCTTTCACCCTCCTGCCCTCCGGCCCCATCACATGCAGTCTCCACCTCTCCAAATCCAACTCCCCCACGTTTAGGGCACTAGCGTTTGCAGAGGTAAAGGGCACTTACTGAGTTGCTTCCATCAAAGGTAATGGCTGGTGGGGGAAGGAGAGGAGAGGGTGGTGTTCAGAATTATGCCTAAAATCTGCTGGGGTAGAGATCCATGACAACTTTCTGGCTGTTCTTCCAGCCATGTCAGAGGGATGGGACAGTCTGGATGGGGAGAAGGGAGGTAGGACAGACAATTCTTGTAAGGACAGGGAGTGACAGAAGATGGGGTAAAGTGTGTAAGCAACACAAAGGCCTAGACCTCTCCTCCTCCATTTGTCCATTAATGTTTCCACAAGTTAATGAAAGCTGGCTACATTCACCAGAAATAAGGGAGCCAGGGCCAAGTCAACAAGCACTCGGTGAGACCCAGGCTCCTATTAGACACAGGCCCGTGTGCCAAGCCCTGGAGGACATGCTTAGTTGTGGACTGACAACTAGAACCCTACAAACACACGGGGATGGGGGAAAAGAATGAAAACAGAGGACAGGCTGATGAGCTCCATCACCTGCCCATCTCCACTCAGTACCTGGTGGGCATCTCCCGACGGGATGATGTAGGCCTGGATCGGTTCAGCCACATACTCCGTGTTCCTCATGGCTTGTCTCAGCTGCCGAAGCAGCTCAGAGGTGACCTTTGGAGCCATTCCACCCTCTGAAACAACAGCAGAGTTAGTTCCAAAACCAGCCTGCCCCATGCAATGCAATGACTAGCTCAAAGGGAGCCCCAGAGATGCACCTGCCGGCTGCCCCACCCCAGGGGCATCTTCAAACTGACTACCCCACCGCCAGACCAAAACCAAAGGTCCCAGAAGCCCTAAAGTCCAAAGTGCTTATATACCACTTCCAAATAGCCATTTGTGGCAAGGAAAGTTGAGCTACTAATACTCATTTCCAAACTGATCAATTACCTCTTTCACTTTCATAACTATATTCTAAAGAGGTAAATAGATGCACAAAGATACCTGTTTATCTTTGTTTATACTGAAAAAGAAAAAAAAGGGGGAGGAATACATAATTGGGTAAATGCACTACAAAATCATTAGAAGTTACACAGACAAAAAAAAAAATTACACAGACCTATACTTAACATGCAAAGACACCAACACCAGTGGGTGATTAAAAACAGATTACAAGGGGCACTCAGTCGGTTAAGCATCTCAAGGTTGGGATCGAGCCCTACGTCAGCCTTTCTGCTCAGCAGTTGAGCCTGCTTCTCCCTCTCCTCCCCACTTGTGCTCTCTCGCTATCTTAAAAAAAAAAAAAAGATTACAAAAGATGTATAAACCATTCTTATTTAAAATCATGTATGTGTATAATGCACAAAGAAGTTTCCAGAAGGCCAGTCACCCAAATATTAATTAGTGGTTACCTTTGGATAGACACATTTGGAGTGACTTTTTTTTTAAAGATTTTATTTACAAAAAAAAAAAAAAAAGATTTTATTTACTTATTTGAAAGAGAGAGATAGCAAGAGAGAGCACAGGTGGGGAGGAGAGGGAGAAGAGGGGAAGCAGACTCCCTGCTCAGCAGGGAGCCCGACACAGGGCTAGATCCCAGGACCTGAGCCGAAGGCAGATGTTTAAACGACGGAGCCACCCAGGTGCCCCTAGAATGATTTTTATTTTTTTACTGGTGTCTTACTGTTTGACTGTATTAAAAGAGGTATGATTTATATTTTTGTTAAATAGCCAACCACAGATTAGGCATAGAAAGGTGAGTCCACTACAAATCAAAGTCAAAGTCATGTACTCTAGTGAATACCTACTATCAACTGGGTGTGCAACCTCAAGGAGAAGGGGATCGGACCCTCAGTGGTCTGTGTTTGCCGTTCTAAAACACGGCGGGAGCAGAGTAGATCCAGGGTTTTCAAACAGCCCTGAAAAAGTCGCAGGGGTCCCTAGGAGTCTATCCCAATAAAGCTAGACCTTTTGGGGAGAGAGTCACCAACTCAAGAAAAGAAACAAAAATATGAAAATCACTAAAAAGGAAATGATAAAGTAGTCTTACTAGAATTCGTAAACTTTTACTAATGTCTACGTACTCAAAAAGAACACTGCCTCCTAGTGAATACAGAACACCGTTTCTAGGTGATAAAGGCACAGATGATGTAAGCTTACTTTCTTTCTTTTTTTTTTTTTTTTAAGATTTTATTTATTTATTTGACAGAGATTACAAGTAGTCAGAGAGGCAGGCAAGGAGAAAGGAGGAAGCAGGCTCCCTGCTGAGCAGAGAGCCCAATATGGGACTCGATCCCAGGACCCTGAGACCATGACCTGAGCGAAAGGCAGAGGCTTTAACCCACTGAGCCACCCAGGCGCCCCGTAAGCTTACTTTCAAATCACTTTTGCTAAAAAGTCCAAAAAAACCTTTTCTCAAAAAAAAAAAAACTTTTCTCAAAAAACTATTGGTATCAGCAAGCAGTTCTGATAAATCATACTGTATGGTAACTATAGATACATGACTAGATAAGGACTCGCTAGCTATAGTCCCATGGGTATATAACAAAACAACTTCACAAAAAGCCAATTATAAAACAGTGACCATACATATTTTCTTATATCCCATACAGCAGCACAAAACTATACTATTAGAATTCAGGTTGAATAATGAGTTTTTCCAGCTCATTTTTAAAATAATTTTTTTTTTTAAGAGTTATAGATTCACAGATTTATACAGAGAGTTCCCCTATACCTCCCTTCTCCCAACATACACTCCTCCTCCACAATCATGACCTCCCCACCTACGGAGCAAGAGTGTATTATGCTAAGTGAAATAAGTCAGAGAAAGACAAATACCAGATGATTTCACTAGTATGTGGAATTTAAGAAACAAAACAAATGAACATGGGTAGGGTGGGGAAGGAGAGGAAAACTAAGAAACAGACTCATAACTATAGAGAGCTGATGGTTACCAGAGGGGAAGTGGGTGGGGAAGAATAGGGGATGGGGATTAAGGAGGGCACTGGTTGGGGCGCCTGGGTGGCTTAGTGGGTTAAAGACTCTGCCTTTGGCTCAGGTCATGATCCCAAGGTGCTGGGATCGAGCCCTGCATTGGGGTCTCTGCTCTATGGGGAGCCTGCTTCCTCCTCTCTCTCTCTCTCTCTCTCTCTCTCTGCCTCTCTGCCTACTTGTG
>RCUC01154242.1:0-39409 GCA_003697995.1 Taxidea taxus jeffersonii
TACAGATATTTACAACTATACAGTGGACCCTCCAACAACATGGGTTTGAATGGCAGGGGTCCACTTATACACAGGTTTTTCCAACAAAGACAGTACGTACTATAAGTGTGTTTTTTTTATTATAATTAATTGCATTTTCTCTAGCTTAGTTTAAGAATACAGCATATAATACATACAACATACAAAATATGTGTTGACTATTTATCAGTAAGTCTTCCAGTCAACAGTAGGCTATTGTTAAATTCAGTGGGGAATTAAAAAGTATATGTGGATTTTTGACTGCACAGGGGAGATGGTGCCTGTATATCCCATATTATTCAAAGGTTAACCATGCATATGTAGAAAGAGATGCAAATGCTTTTTCAGAAATCATTCTGAATTTGGAAATTATTTGTTAAAAGAAACTAATGTTCTTCCACAAATGATAATCCAGCAATGTTTATACCCCAGACTTCTACCGACTTTATTTCACTGAGAATTTATTTCACTTGTCTTTTCTTCCCTAGAGGTAAGCTTTCCTTCAAGTTCCGCTAAATCAGTCTTTGTGAGAGAACACAAACTGTAATCAAGCAAGTCTGGGCATGGAAATCCAAAGGTGCAAGGATTTCTCACTTATATCTTAGTATTCCTTTCTCTCTGATGGAACAATGAGTAGACCCACTCAGAAGCTGACATTTTTTTTCCCCAGCCACACTAATAATGACTAGAAACAACTCCCTTCAACTGCTGGCCACTTGGAAGGAGCTAGGAGATCACCCAACACAAGTAACAATGGTCTCTTAATCCAAAAGCTGTGAAGCCTCTCCTTTTTGTGTCTCAATGTCATCAAGTTCAGCCATTCCTGTTTTAGAAAATATCTTTATGACCTTTACTCATTATGTCTCTGTCGTCATCTTAACTTCAGACTTTATTACAACCTGCCTTCAATAAGCTTGCTACTTCTGCCTTCCAACAATTGACTTGACACTTCCTCACCCCTCTTTCCCTTTTTCTCTTTTAGGAACACACATGTGTGCATGCACTCGCATTCACACACAGACTGGAATGACTTATGTTTCAAAAAAAAAAAATATTGCTTTCATGAGTTCCCTGCTCAGCAAACTATCATAGCAAGTGAAAATCTTTTCGTCCAGCTTTCATCATCCGCCACTCACCCTCCAACATGATTTACTGGGCATCATACTCTCTACACTCCACAGGGGCTTCTAAGATCACCTTTGTGGTTTGGTTCAGGCTATTCACACTGTCTGAAATGCAATTTCAACAGTACATATCTATACCAATCATAAAAATAGAGACTGAAAGAATACCTTTTATCCTGTCCATCATCTGAAACCTGTTTGAAACCCTATGCTTCCAAGAAATTGATCTGGACCAATCTAGCCCCCCAAAGGTATGTGTTGACTTGTTTTCTCAGTTACAACTTAAAATTTTGTCCCTAATCTTCCTTTAATGTTTATTATGTGACTCACAAGGAGTTGCATGTTCCTTTAGGGGGTCTATATCATTTATAGTGTTCAGTGTAATATTATGGATATGAAGGCTGCTTATTAATTGATTAACAAAGACATCAGACATATGGTACAATTTTACCACATGATACTCTAGTTTAATTCAGACCCCAAGGCCCAGATGAGATGTGGATGTTTGCCATCTAGGCCAGATGAATGGTAACGATTCCTTTATAGGCAGGGTTGCAGTCAGATGCAAGATAATGCTAGAGGAATCTAAGGCCCCACCTTGTAAGGAAATCACAACTTTATCCTTCAGCTCTAGTCTTCTAGGTGAGATTTGACCCATAACTCCAACTTTATCTATTTTAAAAAGTGATTTTATGAAACGTATAAAGGGCATTTTGACAAGTCAGAAAATGCCATAGTTATGGTTCCTGTGGGGCTAATGCATTCATCTTTCACAAGCTAAATGTTAAGGCATACATCTAAGTGCCAAACTAATCAGCAATTATATGCACCTCAGAAGCAAATGAACATCTTGGAACTATAGGCTTTCCATTTCCTGGCTCCTGTCCTCAGACAGAATGAAGAAAAGTGTCAACAAACTACAGGAGAATGCTCTGTATTCTGTTGAGAGATTTTTTTTTTTTTTTCTGAGACTGGGCTGCTCAATAAGCCCTGAAGGCAATGGGGGATATAAACTGGTGAGAGGGATCCTGATGACCCTTCTTCTGGACAGCCCCTTCAGTATGTATCTGGCTCTACTCCAAGCATGTGTGTACTTCTGCAGAACTGTGAAGGGTGCACTAGCTACCTTCTTACCTCTATGAATATGTTGTTCAGCTCTATTCAAATCCACACTTGCCTCACTGCCTCAAAGAATTGGTAAAATAAGAAAAATAAATAAAAACTTTTATCCTCCCATTAAAAAGGTCCTAGCTATGATGCTTATAATTTTCCTATACTCAAGATCCTCCAACCCCTTATCCAAGCAATAGACCCCATTTCTAGTCATAAGGTGTGCACTATAAGGCTGGCCCTATAGACTCATTCTCTGGAACCTTTTCAATCATGGAATATGAGAAGAGGGAGAAGAATTGATTTCAGCCATGTGTCCGACATCATGTGGCTAAAGCTGGTCTGGGAGGACAATACTGATACAGAAAGGCAAATGGCTAGAAGAAGGACAGATGGTTGTGTTGGCATCAGAGACCGTGATGCCCATCATTTCAGTCTCTCCAAAGGTTGGCAACTCAGCTCCCTTTTGGAATTTACCTCTTTATCCAATAACAACTTCCCCCATACCCATTCTCTCCTTAACCTATATTATGCATAGTCAAAGAAAAGTGTCTAAAATATCAGCCAAATCCTGTAAGAAAGTTTTTAAGCTATATTTTCATCTGAGAAGAGGAGATTCTAAGGGCTTGTTATTTATCCTTTTCCAACAGGATGTCCAGTTTCCACGTCGCACCAGAAAATGCACCAAAGTGCTTCATGAGAAAAAAAAATGCATATGTGAAGGATGTCTTTAATTAGTGAAGTATGGCACATTTTCAACTGTGATTCAAAAATAAAAACAGAACACAAGACTTGCCTCAGTAGGAGCAGTATTCTTTGAGTGGAATGAATATAGAATCTGGATCTAATTATTAAGTCACCCAATGATAGCATCAGGTTATTGAGGTGAATGTGTTGAGCGTACTGTGTGATAGTAAGGCAAGTTATTTGCCACTTAATTGTGACTCTCTCTAAAGAAAAAAATCCCATTTTACATTATCAATTGCTACTACTAAGTTCTAAGAATATGAACAGCTCATAGTCTGGGAACTTTCCAATGCTCTGATCATAGCATGCAAATCCATTTTGTATGTGTAGACACCTTTAGTTGCCTACCCAAACTTTGTTTCCCCCTTAATTTTTTCCCCCACAATTTCCTAGATTTTATGAGGATGTGCAGCCCATGAACTTTATGAGAAGCTGAGTCTACTCAGAGCTACTGGAATGGAGCCTGGATGCAAAGGCCAGTTAGCATAACTCCATTCCCCTAGCAAGAACATTTCGTTCAGGAGTAGTTCTGGGACCCAAGAGAACCACAGGGACCAATCCCCGCCTTCTTGTTACCATGCTAGAGCAGACCCTCACTTTCCCAATCCCCCATGGTGTGGCATGTCATCCTAAGAATCCTGAAACCACTGCAGCCACCCAACCACCATGAGGGAACTGGTCGACCTGAAGCTGGTTGGTGGAAGGTGGGGTAAGAGCGACAGAAGCCTTCACATCATTGAACCGCAGATCAAACTGACTGTGAAGTTTGACCTCCCATGAACTGCCAGTACATGAGCCCATGAATCCCCTTCTGGTGTTAAAGCTAGTCTGAGCAGACCACAGAGTATAATCCACCTGCTTTTTACATGTTGAGATCTAAAAAGAAATTAGCGGTGTCCGTCTAGTGGATAAACCACCCTGCTAGAGGGAGTGGAGTCAGAACCAGATGCTTTAGAAAGCCGAATTAATGCGGGTCCAAAGAGCAGTCGGCAGCGTATGTTTTTGCTTTACAAATGTTTGTTGATGTAGTTCAGAGATGGCAAATACGTAGTGTGCAGGCCCTCCCCATTCTGATACCTGTAGTGATGCTCATCGGCCATGACGACACTTCTGTTGAGTGTTCCTTCTTGTCATCATGCTTGAGGTACAATCAAGATATCAGAGCTTGCAAACGAAATTTGTGATCACTGATATAGGTAATCACCGATTTTACTACAATATAAACGTGGCAATTTTTTGAAAATACTTCATTGTAAATCAGCAGTTCTCCGTAAGAACACTATTATAATTAGGACTTGCATTTGTTATCCAAGAAGCAAAGGGATCATAGAAAATGTGACAGGAAAACACAACTCACCTATAAACCCTTATAGTAATTTAAAATAAATAATAAAATCATACTCCTCCGGAAGCTGTTAAAAAAGGCCTAAATTTATTTTATGCATTTTTTGTAAGGCGTCCCAATATACTGTGAATGACACAGCTTATAAAATCATAATTTTGTCACATCATAAATTTTACATAAAATGAATCTAAGGGGTGCCTGGGTGGCTCAGTGGGTTAAGCCTCTACCTTTGCCTCAGGTCATGAATTCAGGGTCCTGGGATCAAGCCCCCCATCGGGCTCTCTGCTCAGCAGGGAGCCTGCTTCCTCCTCTCTCTGCCTGTCTCTCTGCCGTACTTGTGATCTCTGTCTCTCTGTCAAATAAGTAAATAAAATCTTTTAAAAAATAAAATAAAGTGAATATATGATATATATATTAGTTGAACTTTTAATTAACATTGATATTTTAATTTACATAGGCCTTTTTGATGTGATTGAATGATCCAGGTCATTTAATATTTTTTAAAGATTTTATTTATATATTTTTCAGAGAGAGAGAGAGAGCACAAGCAGAGGGAGAAGCAGGTTCCCAGGCAAGCAAGGAGCCCAGTGTGGGACTTGATCCCAGGATCCCAGGATCATGACCTGAGCAGAAAGCAGATGCGTAATTGACTGAGCCACCCAGGAGTCCCAGCCAAGGTCATTTAAAAAACAACTAATCAGTCAGCCAATAACAAACCAATTATCCAATTAAATCAGAGAGCTTTTTTTTCCTTAATAAAAAGAGTACAGAGAGTAGACAAACCTAGAATCATTCCTCTGATATTATAGTAAATCTCAGATTAGATTTATGTTAATGATTGTGGAACTTTTTCTCACTAATAATTCGGAAACATTTCTTCTCACCCTCTCCTATCCTGTTAACTATTGATGTAGCTATTCCATATTATTTATGTATCAATCCAAGGAATAATCCTAAATATTGATCCTAAGTATCAATCCTACACTATTCCTTATCATTTAAGTATCAATAATTTTTTTTACTTTTTAAAAGATTTTATTTATTTATTTGACAGACAGAGATCACAAGCAGGCAGAGAGACAGGCAGAGAGAGAGATGGGGAAGCAGGTTCCCCCCCAGTAGAGAGCCCGATGTGGGGCTCGATCCCAGAACCCTGGGATCATGACCTGCGCCAAAGGCAGAGGCTTTAACCCACTGAGCCACCCAGGTGCCACTTAAGTATCAATCTTGCCTAAAGATGTAGCTATTCCATATCATTCAAGTATCAATCCATACCAATCAATCCCATGGTAACATCCATGTCAAAAATCACTACTCAGAAGTCTTTTAAACTATTTAGGTAACCATCCCATAGTCTTTCAGTAAGTTGTTACAGAAGTGCAGCATTAATTTATATGTGAGTACCTACCTTGGGCTAAGTGCTGTTTGAGGCACTTGGGACATGTAACAATGAACAGGACACACATACTTCCTGCCTCTGTGGGACTTAGGGTGATATTTGTTCAATGAAGTAAAAGTCAACAACAGCCAACATTCATAATTATGTCTGTCCTTAGTCTGAATATTTTAGAGATATTACAAAAAAAAGTTGCAGTTACTGTTGGATGTGACCAATGAAAACAAATGTATTTTAATACCCCAAATCGTATTTCAGGTATTCCTTGTCTTTTCCTCATTGAGAAGTTCTGTCTTTCCCTTTTTAATGCTACTTGATTAAGACACACAGCACAATTCCTACAGGCCTTCTGGTTTTCAGGACCTGTTGGCAGGATTTGGACATAGCAAAGCAACAGCTTTTCCTCAGCCAGCATGCCATCTTATTCCTTACTCCACAGTTCAAGACATGAACTCAGAATTCTTTTAGAAATCTTGCTCATGACCTGGTAACTAACTGTATTTATGGAGATCCAGTGAGGTATGAAGTATTATGACAGCCTACCAGCCTCGTGTCATGTCTCTGTGGCAGCTGTGGGGTAGGAGAGATATGTAACCATGTGTACAAACTTCCAATGACAGCACAACTTTGATCTGATTCTCCCATCCTTCTAAGTAGCTGTACTTTTGGCTGGGATGAACTGGGAAGGCATGGGAGTGTGGTCATGCCAGAGGGAACCCTGAAGTTTAAATGCGGCTTTGTTCCTCGAGTTGTTTCTGTAGGGTTGGGTTGCTAGTGTCTCTTTCTTGCTCAGGCAATAGTTCCTTCTTTCACACAGCTAGCCAAGTGGGGTATGTAGTTGATCTTGGTGGTGTTCTCATTCTAAGACATAGGATTTGTTCCATGGTGGCATATATATATTTTTTAAAGATTTATTTATCTGTTTTAGAGAAGGAGAAAGGGCAGAGGGAAAGGGAGAGAGAGCCCCAAACAGACTCTGTATTGAGTGCAGAGCCCAATTCGGGGGTTAATCCCATGACCCTGAGATCATGACCTGAGTTGAAAACAAGAGTCAGATGCTTAACCAACTGCACCCCTCAGGTTCCCCAATGGTGACATATTTTTAGCCTCAGTTTTGATTGAACTAAATTGAGCTCAAAATTTGAGTACTCTCTGAAGAAAGTGGTCAGGAATTAATTAATTTTTCCTTCCTCTACCTCTCTCTTTCCTCCCTCCTTCCCTTTCTTTTTCTTCCCCTTTTTCCTCTCTCTTTTTTCTTTCATAACTGAATTAGCCATTCTTACCATTCTATCCATAAAATTTAGTTTCATACATATCTTGGCACTCAGGAGGTTGATTGAGAATGTACCTTTTTTTAAAGAAAATTAAAAAGTGCATAATGTATGTAAAAATGGAATTATTATTAATAGATTTCATGTGTCAGACACTGGCTATGTATTCACTAATTTCATTTCCTATTCTCTCAATGCATATAGTTAGCTACATTTCCCTGCTTCTCTAAATAAGTGTGTCCATATAATTGAGTTCTAGGAAATGCAGTGTGTTCAGAAGTGGTGTACACCATTTCTATCCATGGCTACTAGATCTTTCCACTCATGATCCATAAGCTTGATGCAGACAAACATGACAATGGTAAGAGATACACAACAGAAGGAACCTGGATCTTGAAATCACAATTTGCAGGAGAGGTCAGTATTAAGATTATCTGCTTTGAATGTCTGGGAGCTGGGATTTGTTATAAGAGCTAGGCATAACCTTAACTGATACACTCGGTATCTTTAATTATCAAAATCTAAAGAATAAAAACCAAGGCAATAGATTGACTTTCAAGTGGAGATGTTCTCTTTTAAAATTGTCTTCTTAAAAACAGATTTAAAAATCTATAATTACAACAAACCATAGCAATAAAGCAGATAATTCAAGAGCCAATTTGTTGATACACAATTTTTACCCAACAAAGCAAGTAGTCTGTTATTACAGAAGATCATCAGTGCTTTCCAGGACCAGGTCCATCCACCATTTTTCTCTCATGGATTTGGAATAGGTGAGAACATTAACAGTCATTTCAACTTCTCAAGATGAATCTGGAACTTTATCACCACAGTGAGTGTCTAGGTTGAGTTATAGATTCCTGACAGCCTTGTCTGATCAAATGGGTTTCCTCCATCTGAGGGCCCAGCCAGTTTCCACAGTGATAAGCCCTGGGCACACCTGGGATCTTCTCACTCAAGGGCTTGTTGCGGTTCACAAGAACTTGTGACTTTGCAAAGGGAATATGTTAAAGTCTTAGGATCAAGAAAGAAAAGGTTCATTGTACATTCAGAATGGTCTGCTTCTCACTGGATTTCACATTGTCCTACTAGGAATGAGAGATGAGAATGAAAAGGCAGAAGAGAATGGATTCTCGTTGTCACAGAAATTTCCAGAATAAAGAAGGGAAGCTTTATTTTTAAGTCAGAGCTGAGATGCCTGACAAGAATTTGTGAGACCCCACAGAAAGCCAGAGATGGATTAATTCCACTCTCCAACACTTATGGTTTTGGCTCTCAGATAGAAGAGCAGAACTCATTGGCGAGTTCCAATAATCTGCTCCCACAGTGAATAGCTAGAAATGAATCAAAAGCTGGCAAAAGCTGAAATGTGAGTAGGCATGTCTCTGGCTTACAAGCACAATATACAATTTCTGAATACATATTGAGTGGTAGCATCAAGAATGAAACTTGCCACCATGGGCCATCGTTGCAGGAGATTTTTCTACCACCATTCTAATATGTTGTATGTATTAGAGTAATGACTGGGACATTCAAAGGAAGTGCTTATGAAGAGAAGATGGGTTGTTTTTATATTAGCAGATGAATAGAAGTCACATAAAGCATGGCCAATTTCTTTTTGAAGCTCTGGTGTCATTTAATACCAGTGTTCCTCATTCATGCTTTGGCTCCTTCCAGAAGCACTAGAGGGAATTTTGTGCTTGTAATACAAGTTGCTTATCCATAATTCCTTTTGAAAATGCATCTTTCCAATGTTCAGCTTTCAGAGTTAGCCAGCACCTGCAATGCTCCCTGCTGTTCAAGGTGAAGTTTGTAATTTTCCTCAACCCTTCATTCTCCTGACCCGGTAAAATGTTGGGTGAATTAGAACAAAAATGCGGGAAAACAATTTCCTTGAAACACACCAAGAAAGTGAAGGATCCTTTAAGTTCAAGGAGCCAGATGCACCCCTTGAATTTCACAAGGTCAACCGAAGAAGATTGTATTCTCAATTGTGTTTCCATTTAAATAATTAGCTTCTTTTCCTCCTCTCAGACCATCTTTTTCCTCAACCCCAATTTTTCTTACTGATCCTAACTTAGCAAATGTATTTTAGTTTTTTTTAACGATTTTTATTTATATGACAGACAGAGATCACAAGTAGGCAGAGAGGCAGGCAGAGAGAGAGGAGGAAGCAGGCTCCCTGCTGAGCAGAGAGCCTGATGTGGGGCTCGATCCCAGGACCCTGAGATCATGACTTGAGCCCAAGGCAGAGGCTCAACCCACTGAGCCACCCAGGCGCCCCTCAAATGTATTTTCTTTCATTAAGTATTTCCCTTCCAATGCACTTTACAGAAGCATAATGGAAAGTGTAAAGAAACATGATGAGGGGCGCCTGGGTGGCTCAGTGGGTTAAAGCCTCTGCCTTAGGCTCAGGTCATGATCCCAGGTCCTGGGATCGAGCCCCCCATCGGGCTCTCTGCTCAACCGGAAGCCTGCTTCCTCCTCTCTCTCTGTCTGCCTCTCTGCCTGCTTGTGATCTCTCTGTCAAATAAATAAATAAAATCTTAAAAAAAAAAGAAACATGATGAAATGCATTGTAATTTTAATTGAATATTTAAAACCAACAATTTTGTTATAGGTAGGGGCTAGTTTAGTCAGATTTAATTAGCTAACACAGTTCCCATTTTCCTTCTTCAAATTCAGTTGATCTTGTTTTGCTAGATCTTTGGGAATACAAGCACCTGACTCATTTTAAATTTGTGCAGCCCTCTTCCACTTATTGAATCCGAAAGAGAGAAACACATGAAGTCAGTAATCTCAGGAATTCAACACAATATCCATGTGATATCAGAAGAGCTTACCAAGCAAGTCAAAAATCAAGAAGAAGCAATAACGGGCTCAAAATTCTGCCATGCTCCTTGGTTCCAACCCCACCAACTTGAGGTGCTCATTAAACACCCATTACCATTCCTGCTTAGGAGGACACCCCACACGGCAGGAGTTACAGGCTCAGACAACAGCAAAGGTGATGTGGCAGCTGGCTGACTCTGGGAATGGGAGCACAGCACACCCCCGAAGTAATGAAATTTCTTATTAAAAGGGAAGATATCTTTAACCGGCCCTTCATTTTCCCCCTGAGACTGACAGGCAATTTCAACTGTTTATTTTTACTTAGCTCCGATGAATGGCTCTATTTCATTCAGCTTCACAATAATTTGGTGGTGCACACTGCTGCGGGCACTGAGTGGAACTGAGAGTGAAGGGCATCATTAGAGACATTCCACAGCAATCTTGGTGAAATTAGATTCTTTGGAAACTAAATCAAGCCTTAGTTTTAAGGAGGGGAAGTTGGACAAGAGGAAAGTAATATGAAATTGGTTGAATTATCCGTAGATTTCAAGGCATTAGACAAGGTCAGGAAACCAAAATTCATATTTTCACTCATGTGTGCACTGTCTATAATAACTAGTTAATAAGCATATTGATATTTACACCATGTCTGTTTACTTTTAGAAAGCACATTTTCATTAAATTGTGCAATTGCGGGTGTACACATACAGTGCTAGTTGGCGAACTGCTTTATTCTCTTTACTTGAACTATAAGTAGATTTTAAATACAGCCTAGCAAATACTAAATGAGGCCAAAGAAAACATATCTTTCTGCCTACCGGCTCCTCCTTTCTATTCTGAGTGTGTTCAGTGAGGATTCCTAAATCTCAAGCATGTTCACAATTCTAGGCATTACTCCTGCAGTCCTCTCTACCTGGGAACTATTTTTCTTTTCTCTCTTTCTCTCTCTCTCTCTCTCTTTTTTTTTTTGTAGCCTGCATGTCTCACTCTCTTCCTCTCTTCCTCCCTCAGGTCTGTTGAAAGGACCTCCTCCAGAGATGCCTTCTGAAACAGTTCCATTTAAAATGGTTCATCAACCTTCAGTTATTCTTTACTTCCCATCTACCTTGTTTTCTACCTATCAGTTACCTCCATGTGCAACAATATATATCATTTCAATTACATTTTTTTATTTCCTACCTCTTCCAACAGAAAATAGGCTCTCTGGGACTTTGTCTGTCTTATTCACTGCTATAACCCCAGTTTCTGGGATAACATGTGGCACATAGTAGCGCTCTTTATTTGACAGATCAATGAATAAATAAGGGAAAGAGACATGACACTGTTATAGGAAATTAAAATGATGCTTATCAAATTCCCAGCCAAAGACCATGAACTCTGTCTTCCACTCTCTTCTATAGGATGTCAGAGCAGTACGTGAATGACAGGAATGGAAGAATGTCCTTGTATCTTCTGTAATTTATTTATAAAAAAAACCCAAAACAACCACCTTGATCTCCAATTTTATTTTTTAAGTTTCATTGGTAATGATTTGCTTCCAGTCATGACAACAGCATGTTCCAACATCTGTCTTAAAGACCTCATGGTGTGAAGACAATTGTGACTAGATCAGGGTGACATGCTCGTATTCTCCTCCTCTGTGAACACTTTAATTACTTTTGGATTCTCACAAATAAAATAATCAGCATCTAGCATTCAGTGCCAGCTCATTTGTGAAGCTGCTAGGAACCACACAAATGAGTGGCTATGCTCCTCTGATTCTGAAGCATGCTGGCCAGGGCTTCTTGGAAGGGATGACCTCAGTTCCCCTGGATCACACTGAGGGGTCTGCTCAGATCAGTGTGTGAACATTTCCAAAGGTAGGAAGCCTGCGGCAATATTTTCATTGATCTGTGTGACCTCTTCATGCAGTTTATACTTTGTGACTGAGTGCATAGACATAACGGATAGGATTTTAAAATTCTAAGAAAAAGAATTATACACCGGGAGAGGCAAGATATTCTGGGTAGAGGGTACATTCCCAAATTTTCCATGCATATGTGTTCATAGAGTGAATCTAGCACTTGGTTTACTAGGACAGGATGGTCTGTAGTCTCTCCAGGCACCTTTCTTAGAAGGATACAGTATTTTCTTTTCTCACATGCCTGGCACATGTATAGAAACATTTGCATGATTGAAAGGCATGTTGCCAAGATTTGGTGACAGTAAGCACTATGGAGGGGCACCTGGGTGGCTCAGTCGATTAAGCATCTGCCTTTGGCTCATGTCATGATCTCAGGATCCTGGGATCAAGCCCCACATCAGGTTCCCTGCTCAGCGAGGAGTCTGCTTCTCCTGCTCCGTTTGCCCCTCCCCTTGCTCATTCTCTCTCTCTCTCTCAGATAAATAAATCTTTTTCTTTAAGATTTTATTTATTTATTTGACAGACAGAGATCACAAGTAGGCAGAGAGGCAGGCAGAGAGAGAGAGGAGGAAGCAGGCTCCCTGGGAGCAGAGAGCCCGATGTGGGGCTCGACCCCATGACCCTGAGATCATTACCTGAGCTGAAGGCAGGGGCTTTAACCCACTGAGCCACCCAGGTGCCCCATCAGATAAATAAAATCTTAAAAAAAAAATAAGCACCATGGGATTGCTGGTATCACCTAAGAATAATTTAGACTGAGGGACTACTAAACAGTGTGAAGTAGAGCCCCGAGAATTAATTCTTGCCATAAAAGGGGCATTCCACATTTTTACTAATGTGTCGGTTCACTCATATCTTTGCACCATCAGAATTTAAGTTAAATTGCTGCTTCAATAGGTGGGTCCTATCAGCTGAAGAGCACAAGAGTGTAGAGTCTGAGAAATCTCTGGGAAAATCCAGTCATCATCACAGTGGGTGATAAGATACTTGTGTGTTTTGTCGAGAAACTAGTTTCTATACATATTTTGGGGTCCATATGGAAAATTCAATGTCTGTATCCAGTATTGCTGAATATTATTGACATTATGATAAATAAGGGTGTGTGGCATTACCCAATTATGGGTTGGTCCAAAACATCTGTGTCTAAAGAATGGAACAGTCAATGTAGTCTGTATATTAATATAATCCCATCTATTGCAAGCTAATAATTCCTTCCTGGAGCATAAGGTTTATATTTAGATATTTGTTTAATATTATTTGATTTGTTCTCCTCACACAATACTGTAATAAGAACCAGAATCCTGTTAGTACTGATTCTAAATGAAGAAGCTGAGACCCAGAGAAGTGGCTTCTCTATTCATCACATGGTAAACATTGAGATCACGTTAGAGCCTGAGACTTAATGCATAAATGCGTAATGTCACAGGAAAGATGCTGACAAGTTTCTACCTGGTGTCTGTGGTGTACTTTTTCGATACACTTATTAATAGAAAACAAAGTAGTGAACATGAACCCCTTAGTCATGGGGAAATTTTTCTAGTCCCACATATTAATATATAAGAGGGTACTCAATGGGGGAAAAATCTACTTTTGATCCACCAGATTAAGGAATAAAAACTCTTAAGGCCAAAATGCATTTACTAAGTGGTATATTTTTTTTCCCATTCTGGGCAGCATACTGATCTCTGGTTTCCTCTCTTCTTTAACTAAGGAGAAGGAGTCTGGAAGCATTCTCTTTCCCTCATTTGCTTGCAGTAGTTTGTGGCCCCTTTGTGATAAAGGCAGATGCAGCCCATGTGTTTTTTTTTTTTTCCCCTTATTTACTCTATGCAATGTTTTATGTAACTGAGATGCTCCTCTTGTTCTGATTTGGGGGTACTGGGGTGTTGGGAGAGCCCACATATGGATGCGAGATGTCCTACCAGAGTCCTGTGAGCCAGGAGTGCACAGAGGCAGCTGCACCATTTACAACCTAATTGGCAGAGCCGTAGATCACAGAATGCCCAAAGTTCACCAGGAGGAGATAAAGATGTCAGAGAGGACCCCTGAAGAGACACATCAAAAGCTTCTCCCTTCTGCCTCTCTTGATAAGGACTCCAACTGTGTATTGCAGGTTGTGTGTTGTTATGGCGACAGGAGGGGGAATAACTTGGGAGGTAAAGGAAGAGATAGGTTGGACAGGAGCTCGTCTCTGAAATCTTTGCATGTAAGACAGGTCTGGAATACTGGGTATCCTGTGGGATGTATAGTTGGGCTACAAGATATAGGACGAGTGTGGGCATTTTGTGGGTAATAAAGCTTTTTTTTTCCTTTCTTTCTTTTTTTTTTTTTTTTTTTGGTGAAGGCAATAGCACATGGTGCCTAAGAGAATCAACCTTAAAAACAGAGTTTCTTGTTTCACACTGAGTCTCCATTACTTGACCCTGATGTACCATATTAGCCTAGTTACTTTAACTCTCTGGATTTGTATAATGGGGATGGATGATGGTATCCATTTTATAAGCATGCTTTGAGTGTTAAATGCATTAATGCACAGAACACATTTCTACACTATAATAAGTGATTGGTACATTTTGATTGTCATACTTATCCCACATTTTCACAGGAGATAGTATAGTGCGTGGGTATAGTGAAGGCTTGTCTGGGTTTCAATTCTTATTCATTCCCTTCTCAAATGTGTGGCTTTAGCCACTTAACCTCTCCAAACCTCAACTTTCTCATCTGTAAAATGAAGATATTTATAGTAGATATTTTATAAGGTTATTTGAGAAGAACTAGGAATAAATTAAGTGCTCAGTTGGTGTGAGCTGTTCTTATTATTTAAGGAAGTTATGATTAGTAAGGTGGCAGGATACCAGCAACAGGGGTGGGATAGTGGTAGCGCCCTAGCACTGTGTATAATATGATTCAGAGTTCTGCCTGCAGTATCATTTTATATCTACATTAAGAGTCCCACTGACTAAAGAAATGTAATCCATGATTCTTCTCCTCTCCTTTTAGAAACTGTGGTAAAAAGAACACATGTAAAAAAATGGGTGTATAAAAATAATGTATCACTATATCATAGACCATGTTACATGATTATCATTGGTATGAGAACAATTAAAAATACCCAACAATTATTGCTGGACAGTATTTATACAATGGAAATAATAGATATTAAAATTGACTAAAGCACAATGTCTCTTAACTCATAATTGCCACCAAAATTGAAAAGAAATTGAAATTTTATGACTTCATGGTTATCACCTAAAAATAGTAAGCTGAATGGGTATTGTTCCCAAATACTCACTGCCTCCTAAGAGGCAGAGCCCACTTTCCTCTTTTGTGATTTTGGGTTTGGCCATCTGTCTTTTTTGATTGATGGAAAATAGATGGGAGTGACAACAGACAGGTATATTTTGGAGATATTGTGGGTTCAGTTCCAGATAAAGCAAATATTGCAATAAAGGACATTATTGCTAAAAAATGTTAGCCATCATCTGGGCTTTCAGTCAGTCATAATCACTGATCAGAGGCTGTCATACCAAATAGTAATAACAATAATAAAGTTTGAAATATTCATAGAATTACCAGAATGTGACACAGAGACATAAAGTGAGCACATGCTTTCGGAAAACGGGGCCTATAGACTTGCTCCTTGCAGGGATGCCACAAGCCTTCAATTTGTAAAAACAAAACAAAATCAAAAAACCCACAATCTGTGAATTGCAGTAAAGTACAATAAAATGAGATATGCCAGTCATATAACTTTTATATGCGCTGGGAAACCAAAACATTCATTTGACTCGCTTTATTGCCATATTCACTTTATTGCAGTGGTCTGAAACCAAATCTGCAGTATCTCTGAGCTATTCCTGTACTGTTTCTAAACAAATGTGTTAAGAAACATCTGGGATTCATGTTGCTGTCTTGAGTTTCTGCTCTCCACCACGCCAGCAGCACTTCCTAGAGAAGTCACATCCAGCCCAGTGGAGCCAAGCTGACTGAACCCTGCAAAAGGACAGCAGACCGTATCCATCGTGAAATGAAACAATGCATAAAACATTTACTTTGTAACTCCCTGAAATTTAAGAGTTGTTGGTTGCTGCAGCAACAGCTGAATAATAAATGTAGAACCATTTATAGAGGACTTACTCTATGCCCAATGTTTAGGTAAGCATTAAACTTACTGTCTCATTTTATCTTCTTCCTATCTCTATGAGCTAGACATTATTATACCTACTTGGCAGGTGCAAAGCAGAGTAAATGTTGAATAATTTGCTATACAACTTATCATGAGCCAAGATGAGAGTCAACTCAGGACCATCTAACTCCAAAGACTGAAGTCTTAGACACTTACGTGTGTATACTGCATCCCAAGGATGGAAACTATTAGAAAAAAAAAAAAAAACCCTCTATAAAATGGATGGTATTAAGGGTGAAACATGTCCAAATTCCAGCCATTCCATACAGTTTAACTGATAATTTTTATATATGTATGTATCTCCAGGAAAAACAATGCACACAGTATTTTTGAATATATCTGAAGTAAGTAATAAATATTGAGAAACAATCAACATTTTCCCTGACCAAACCTTTTATGAAACTAGATTTCCTTAGGTGATTCAGACACAACCCAAACCACACTGAATTGTTCTCAAAGGACTTGAATTCTCATGGAGAAAAGAAGCTGGGTTTTTAGTCTAATTCTTTTCGATTCTTAGCACCGTCTCCGTGGCCCTTTCTGTATAAACCCTGGCCTTAGGAAAGACCCCTGGGCTTCCTGGACTTTCTCTCCCGAGCCCAGCTTTGAGGATTTCTCTCCATTTAAGAAACGAATAATTCAGAGTTAGAAATGACATGCGTCCCACCACTCCTCAGTTGGTCATATCCTCATTATGGGAAAAGCCATTCCAAAAGGCAAACAGCTTTTCATAATTGTTATTTAATGGATAGTGCCTGCTTCAGGGATTTCTTTCTCAGTATCTATTTGTAATCCAAAGGTCAGCACATCACCACCAGCACACACAAGGATTCTGAGAGATTTGTTGCTCCTGATTAAAATTCAGATACAGAGCACAGTAGATTAGTCTAGGAGCCTCTTATGTGGCACAGGTCACAGTCAGGATGCATCTGACGTTGTCTTAATTCTGGGTCTTCACCGTTCACTCAGAAAACTGACCTATGAATATGAAATATACCCAGGAGCATCCTATGAGCCTGGCATTAGGGGGAGGTCACTAAGCGCAAACGCTCTCCCGTGGTCATTATCCTTCTCCTTGACTTGCCCTAACATCACCTAAATGGGTTTCCCCTTAAGGTAATTTAAGCAAGAAAAAGTTGCCCTGGAGAGTAATTTAGGCATCATGTATGTACATATTTGCAGGATTTATATGGGAAGCTACACTTAAATTAGTAATGGCAGTTTCATTTCAAGATATTACATATTGAAATATTATTCAACAAGAAAGCTATTTTCCAAGCAGGCACGGATGATGATTATTTATTAGGTTAAAATTCATCCCTTCTTCCCATCTCATCACCACTTCCATTTTGAATGAGCCTGAAGCTCTCTCACACGGTAGGTTATGCATAAAGACGGGCTATTTAGACGCAGTTGTGGCTTGAGCTCCAGGGGAGGAAAATACTCCCATAAGGGTCACTGTATTTATGGTAGGTATTTGTTTACTTCAAAAACAGAGCCAAATTAAAAATCAGAAAGGACAAATTCTAGGGCTGCCCACATGCTTTGTGTGTATGAGAGAGTTTTCTTTTTCTTCTTGTGTTTGGTTTTTGGGATGATATTTGGAGTTCACTGTTGAGGTTATTGCCAATCAAACTGCATTCAACCCTGGAACAACGTACAGTTGTTGTCAGCATGAATGCTAGTGGATTATGAGCCACACATTCTGTAGGTTTAAATGGAGGATATAAAACTAATGTCTGTAAGGTTAACATCATTTCTCCTCCTCCAGAGAAAATCTGGCAGTATCTTTGAGGATTGAGACTTGAAGGGAAGAGCCGACAGTGCTTGAAATGAAAGCCAGGAGAAGAATTAAAGCTATTGAAGCTAGCAAGCAAGGTCAAGGGATCCCGTTTCCATAGGAGACCATGAGACCAATGACAAGGATAACCCTCCAACACCCTCCTACCCACTGGACCTTCACCTTGGCAAGTTGTCAGCTATTGATTTTTCCCAAATAGTAGCTTATACATTGAGGCTGGGATGAGCCTGAAATAGAGACCAGTCATTTTTTTTTTTAAATATTAGATACCCGAGACTGAAACATGATGTGACTAAAGAAAGTTATCTTTTTCTTGAGTTTTCTTTAAAGTCGAAGCCAGATGCAACTTGCCATGCAGAGTGCTCATCACATGAAAGATGCTGATATGGGGCTTTCAGCACACAATCCCGGATACAGACAAGAATACCGGCTGCATAGAAATCAGTGGCACACAGATGGGGGGTACTGTGTGGGCCACAGCACTTATTATTCAGCTAGTTCTTGAAAAAGTTGCCTAAACTCACTGTTTCCAATTTTTTCTTTCTTGTTCTCACTGTGCATCCAAAAAGATCTTCCCCTCTGTCATTTTACTCTGCATTGTTTTTATTGTGGCATCCATCGTAGCCAATTGACTGGCTCTTTCGCCGTATGGATCTTTCTGGATCCATCCAGAACAACCAGCATGTGATGTTCTACTTCTTGTAATGATAATGAAGAATGGAGTGAGAGCCTGAGAAAAATTTTCCTTTGAGAAATTCTAATTAGAATCCCTTCTATGGGAAAAATAGAAAAGATAGGTTGGCAGAGCCAATGGTGTGATGGAGGGGAGAGAAGACCTGACACAGATGCCATGGGGCTGAGGGATGCCTGTGGGAAAAATCACAGCAAGATTTCAATGGGTGTTGTATTCGTGTACCTCCTTCACTTGTCAGAAAATCATGGATTGTGGGCTGTATATCCCCCTCTAATGCCAATTAAAGTTGTAAATATTTTTTAAAAATATATTTATTTATTTGAGAGAGAGAGAGAACGAGCACCGGTTGAGCAGGGGGAGGGCCAGAGGGAGAGGGAAAGAGAATCTCTAGTAGAATCTGCACTGAACATGCTGCTCCCTGCTGGATTCGATCTCATGACCCTGATCTCATGACCTGAGCTGAAACCAAGAGTTGGAGGCTCAATCAGCTGAGCTACTCAAGCCCTCCCATAGCTGTAAACATTTTAGAGTGGAGGGGGGGGATAATAAATAAGATCATTAATGTTTGTTATCTGCAGAGCATAAATTTAAGGGATTACAGACATAGATTTACACCCAGGCAATCAGGATTCTTACCTTGATTTTACAGATAACAAACTGAGGTCCTAAGAGGTCTAAAAGTTTGTCCACCTACTAAGTGAATGTGCCAGGATTTGAACATAGCTTTTAGACCACCATTTCAGCCATTTACCTGGGAAACTCTAATAAACATCCTATACATTTGGAAACCATGAATGTGTTCAAATCATGGTTCCCTCACTGTACTGGTCACTGTGTTATATTGGAAACATATCAGACACTTTTCTAAGGGCTTCAAACGTGCCAACCTAACCCTCACAACAACCTTATAAGGTGTGTGTGTGTGTGTGCATGTGTGTGTGTGTGTGTATAATTATAGTCCCCATTTTACAAACAAGGACACTAAGGGATAAATGATTTGCCCCAGTTATCATAGCTAGTTAGTACAGAGCTAGGTCGAAACTGAGATATATCCTATTTTATTACCGCCTTGCATGTATATAACTTATAAACTAAAAATCATACGGGTATTGGGGCTCTTTTTGGTGGGGGCTCTCTTTTTATATTAATAGGGTTAGTAATTTAAAATTTTTGAGTCTATTTGGGGTGCCTGGGTGGCTCAGTTGCTGAAGCTTGTCTGCTTTCAGCTCAGGTCATTATCCCTGGGTCCTGGGATTGAGCCCCATGTTGGGCTCCAGCCTGTATTGGTCTCTCTGCTCAGTGGGGAGTCTGCTTCTCCCTCTCCCTCTGCCCCTCCTCCCTGCTCATGCTCTTTCTCTCTTTAGCTTGCCCTCTCTCTCTCTCTCTCCTTTTTTTTTCTTTTCAATAAATAAAATCTTTAAAAAAATTTACTCTATTTTAGAAACTTGAACCCACTGATCTCGAGCAGGGATCAGGAAACTTTTTCCATAAATGGTCATATAGTAAATATTGTAGGGTTTGAGTGCCACATAGTCTCCATTCCAACTACTCAGCTCTGCTAAGGCATCCATGGACACTATATACACAAATGGGCATGACAGTGTTTTAGTAAAACTTCATTTACAAAAAACTGGTAGCAGACTGGATTTGGCCCATGGGCCATACTTTCCAGACCCCTGAATATTCTGTTTAAAGAGAAATGTCCTTATCATTTTATGACTATTACAGAGAATGTTATCCTGTCATATCTATCATCATCATTTTTTTCTGAATGTAGAATCTGTATTTTTTTTTAGGTGGACATACGGCTGTCCAGAATGGAAGTCACTCCATCCCTCGTTTCTGACCATGTGACAAGTTCTGGGCAATGGAAAGTAAGCAAATGCTGTCTACCCATCTTCCAGGAAATACATGCAGAAGGAGGGAATCTCCTCTTTCTCATGGGCTGGTATTTGGATGGAATATATGGAGTTCTAGCAGTTATTTTGGCTAAGGGGATCACCATCAGGAGGAACTATACATGATGGAACAGAAAGATAGAAGAGACTGAAGTTCTCCAAATCTTGGGGCAACAAGGCATCCTATATACTGACCTCCTCTACATGAAAGAAATAAGCCTCTTTCTTGATTAAACTTGTTATTTGGGTTTTCAATCACATGAAGCTTACCCTAATTCTACATGATGCAATGATCATGTATCTTTAACTATATCAGGAAAGCACACTTGTTCCACAGTACTAAGGAAAGGACAGGATGGGAAGGTGACTTGCCATAAAGAAAGAGAAGTTCACTTACAGCCAAAACCTGGATCCATCACTACTGTGTGATTCTGGGCAAATTGTTTTAACATCACTGCCAGCTTCCTCATTTGTAAACTAGAGTTGGCTACAACTAATTCATAGGGGTTTTTGTGAGGCCAAAATGAAATAAAGTATGTAAAAGTGATGGGACAATATTTACCCAATATTTGTAGGATATATGTATACACACATATGTATAACATATTATAATATATATCTACACGTGCATACATATATGTACACAACTATGTGTTTAAATGTATGTGGATGCATAATATTACCCTGGAAGAGAGGAAGTAGGTAGGAAATGTTAGGCAACCTACAAGGGGTATTCATCCGAGCAAGGCTGACCTAAGCATATGCCAGCCATGCTGTATGATTCAAGGTTTCTAATTGTGTTAGGCAACTTTTAGCCCCCTGTACACGGACCTATGCTGGTCCTTCTAACATGCATGCCATTTGCTGTTTAATAAACTTTTGCTCATCCTTAAACTCATTTTTTTTTCTTTCTAAAGTCTTTTCCAGCTCTCCCAAGCAAAATATATTTCTACTTGCGGTTCTCTCACGCACTGTGAGCATGTGCACCATAGCATTTCACAATTCTTCACTTTCATTCCAAATTGGAATGGAGTTTCTAAGACATCTTCCACTTTCATTCATTCACTCAAAACATGTTTTTGAGTGTCTTTCACACATCAGAAAGTTTTTCTGTTTGTTTGTTTCCTTTTTTTCTTAAGATTTTATTTATTTATTTGACAGAGCACAAGTAGGCAGAGAGGCAGGCAGAGAGAGAGGGAAGTAGGCTCCCCGCTGAGCAGAGGGGAGCCCCAATGTGGGGCTCGATCCCAGGACCCTGGGATTATGACCTGAGCCGAAGGCAGAGGCTTAACCCACTGAACCACCCAGGTGCCCCTGTTTGTTTCTTTTTTTTAAAGACAGTGTGCATGTGTGCAAACAAGAGGGGGCACAGAGGGAGAGGGAGAGAGAAAAATCTTAAGCAGGCTCTATGCCCAGCACCAAGCCCAATACTGGGCTCAATCTCACGACCCTGAGATCATGACCTGGGCCAAAATCAAGAGTCAGAGGCTTAACCGACTGAGCCACCCAGATGCCCTCTTCAGGCACTGTTTACATTCAAGACTACAAATAGACAAGCACACGTTCTTCATTAATGAAGCTTACATTTCACTGGGGGAGACAAGCCCTGAAAAGCTAAATATACAAAATATCAAATGGTGCTAAGCCCCAAAAGCATGACTAGTGGATGGAAAGTGAGCCAGGGGTTGCCTTTCCATTATTCAGAAAAATCATCTCTGATGAGATCTCACTTGCACAGAGAAGTCAGTAAAGAAAGGGGAGAGCTTTGCAGGCGAGCCAAGACCCTGAGGCAGGAGCATTCTGAAAGGACTACAAATAAGCTAGTGCAGATGGAGCAAAGTAAATGTGGAGGGGTTATTGCACATATGCTTAGAGGAAGATGACCAAGATCATAGGACCTATTCAACTTATTTGTAGACTGTAAAGGGTTTTGAGAAGGCAAGTGGCAACCAATCTACTTACCAGGATCCCACTGACTTAACTGTGGAGAACGGATCACGTGGGGACAAGGTGAGAAGTACTGACCAGGGAGGAGGTTACTGTTGGTCAGGGAAGGGGTGATGGTGGTCTGGGTAGAGTGGTGGGAAGTGGTTTGAAGCTGGATATGTTTTCAAGTCAACAGGAGCTTAGTATCTCCAACCACAGAGCAAATATTTAATAAATTTAGTGGGAAAAATGAGTCACTGAAATGAATGATTCAAGATTAGATCTAGAGAGTCTTAATATTTAAATGAATTTAAATGAATACAGACACTGTATTCATTACAGAAACACAGTTAACCCATGAACAATGCAGGTTTGTACTGTGTCGGGTATTTTTTTACAGTACGGCACAGTAAATATTTTCTCCTAGATTTTTCTTTTTCTTCTAGCTTAATTTGTTGTAGAATACAGTATATAATATATAGAATGCAAAATAATGTGTTAATGGACTGTTTAGGTTATTGGTAATGCTTCTGATCTACAGTAGGCTATTAGTAATTACATTTATAGGGACTCAGAAGTTAAACACAGATTTTTTTACTATGCAGGAGGTTCAGTGCCCACCCGCCCTGCTCTGATGTTGTTCAAGAGTCAACTGTGAATTCAGTTTCAATTCCTAAATGGACAGTCATCAAAGAAGAAAAAATGATTTTATGTGTTCCTCAGATTCCTGTGAAAAAGTGGCAGATCTTTTGGGAAACGTTTCAGTTTGTGATGCAAAAGCAAAAGCTTTAACAATCATGGAAGGAAGACTTCAGGCTCTGTTTCCAACTTTTAAAACACTTCCTCATATCAGGGAGATCATGTGGTAGTTCTCTTTCTCCAGTTGACTTATTTCGCTAAGGTATTGAGGGTATCCTTAGATAATAATTAAGTCAGTCCTGTTAAGAAAGCAAAAATATTTTTACTTCACACAGCCTAAGACATAGCTTAGATGAACAAGAAACAATCAAAAATGTTTATAAAATTTCTGTCTGTGGGTTTTGAGAAAAAATATTCTGTGCATTTGCATAACTTTTTAGGTGGCATATCTTTGGATAACATACGAATATGTTAAAATTATGCAAAATTATGATAAATGATATTTTCCTGACTTTCTGCTGAGAAAGGATAATGTAGCTAAGTGTAATTATGATGGGCTATTTTGCTAGTGGACCTCTAAATTTCTGTGAATCATATCGAGAGATCACATAAAAGGAAAATATGAAAGCTGTAAGGATGATCGAAATCCTACATTGTTCTTAGAGAAAAGGAGGGTTGGCCTAAAGAAGAAAACTTGAATAATATGTTTAGATTTTCTAAATTACCTCCAAAAACAACCTTCACATAATTTTTAAGTTTGTAATGCACAAGAAACCAGATTCTGGTCGATGTGTGTTTAGATTTGAAGCCAGAATTGTTCTGAGACATCTTATTTGAATGCTATTTGAAGGAATAGCCCTGTCCTTCTACACTCAACCCTGTATGATCTTCTGTAGTACTAATTTCCACTCCTTCTGAATCATTTCAACCCATAACTTACAGCCTCCTCTTCGTCTTCACAGTCATTTCTCTTCAAGGAGCGGTGGTAGTGGTATCAGGTAGTAAGACGGAGAAAAGCATGATGCACATGATTTGAACTTTCTTCTCACACTCTGGGTAGTCTTCTCCCTTCCTTATGGACAGATACCTGGGTAGAGGTCATTGGTGAGAGGTCTGAGTTGCAAGCCCCTCTGGACATTTCTTTAAGTCATGACTTCTACTCAAACACTGCTACTGTCCATCTCCATGTATGTGATACCTGAGATTACCTCTTAGCTGCCTCAGATCTCAAGGTAAATGTGGTAGTGAATGTTTTTAAAAGATTTTATTTATTTATCTGACAGACAGAGATCACAAGTAGGCAGAGAGGCAGGCAGAGAGAGAGGACGAAGCAGGCTCCCCAAAGAGCAGAGAACTCCATGCGGGTCTCAATCCCAGGACCCTGGGATCATGACCGGAGCCGAAGGCAGAAGCTTTAACCCACTGAGCCACCCAGGCGCCCAGTGTGTTAGTTAATTTTGTGTCAACCCAATTGGCCCATTGTGCCCAGAAATGTGGTCAAACATTATACTGATGTTTCTGTGAGAGTGTTTTTGAATGAGATTAATGTTTAATCAGCAGACTTTGAGTAAAGCAGATTGCTGTCCTTAATGTGGGCAAGTCTTTACCAAATCCACTGATAAATCCGTTGAAAATATGAATAGAGCGAAGGCTGACCTCCCCCATGCAAGAGGGAATTCTGTAGCGGAAGTATTTCATACTTAAACTGAAACGATTTCTCTCCCCTGAGTCTCTTGCTTGATGGTCTTTGGACTTGAATTGCAGCATCAACTTGCTGGTCCACTATGCAGCTTTTGGATTTATAATTGCCGAGCCAATTCTTTAAAATTATATATATATATATATATATATGTGTGTGTGTGTAATATGCATAATACATATTATATGTAACATATCATTAATTATTTCACATAAATTATATAAAATATCATTATATGTATATATATACATGTATATATATGTATTTATTATATACTCATTCTCTGGAGAACCCTGAATATGACCGTGGATACTGATAGAGGGACTTGAATAATTATTTCTTCTCAATTATAAATAATTATTACTCCTTAAATTCCAACACATATTATTCTCAGAATACAATAGAAGAATCAATTGCTTGTATTGCCATTATTATTATTTTTAGAGACAGAGAGTGAGAGAGAATGTGAGTGGAGAGTGAGGGAAGTACAGAGGGAGAGGGAGAGAGAGAACCTCCAGAGGGCTCCATGCCCAGCACTGGGCCCGTCTTGGGGGTCAGTCTCAGCACCCTGAGATCATGACCCAGCAGAAATCAAGAGTTGGATGCTTTACCAACTAAGCCACCCAGGTGCTCCTCAATTGCTTATATTATAAACCTGAGTAATAATTTCTGAATTCTTCTACATGGCTCTAACAGATTTGAAAGTAGAGATATTCTCATGGGAACTGATACCTTCATTCCAAGGGCAAATTAAGTAGTCTTTGCCAACATCATGCTGCTGAGCTAAAGTGATTCAGTGAGATCACGGGGCTAATGAATTATCCCTTTTGATAAAACTTCCAATTGTTCAAACTCATCTTCAATAAAAATTTGGCAATACTTTAGGGTTACTTAGCTGGTTTGGTATAATCAGAAAAGCATGCTTAATAAAGAAATGCAGTAAGAATTAAGCTGAAGAGATGCTCTAAAATTTAACTTCTGAAATTCTTACATTTGAGGCTTGAAGTTGCTATTTTAACTCAGAACGCACCACACATTTTAAAGCAGATTGCATTTTGGACTCAACCTCCAGGTGAATATCATATTTTTTTACCTCTTCAAAGAAAATCCAACCCTAACAGAAATAGAGATTAATGGACAATGGGCATTTTATGAATACAAATATGCATCAAAATATTTTACAATGCCCAAATCATGATGAGTCAACAATGGGTTACAGCGTTACAGAAGCACAAAGAGATTTAGGTGCAATGTTTGTGAAACTGATCTTACAGACTTGTAAGTCTTTTTTTTTTTTTTTTTTTGACAGACAGAGATCACAAGTAGGCAGAGAGGCAAGCAGAGAGAGGGAGAAGCAGGCTCACTGCTGAGCAGAGAGCCCAATGTGGGGCTTGATCCCAGGACCCTGGGATCACGACCTGAGCCGAAGGCAGAAGCTTAACCCACTGAGCCACCCAGGTGCCCCTCCTAAGTCTTTATTTGATAAATGTTCAGAACTACAGCCAAGTTGGACACTCAGGTTTCCTTGAATCCTATTATTTTATAATTAACATGTGTCCTGCAAATGACTCACGAATCCTGCAAATGACTCACGAATAATAGTTTAGTTCAACTTACAGGAGCTTTTACAGATTTACCAATGGGTTATCAGTAGAATGGGAACATATGGGAAGAAGTCTAAAAAGTGTGTGTCGTGGGGGAAGGGATTGAGGAAAAAGGAATAGCCCTATTCCAGTGACCTATTGCTGAAATAAACAACCCAAGACTTAGTGTTTTAAAATAAAAACTATTTCGGGACGCCTGGGTGGCTCAGTTGGTTGGGCAGCTGCCTTCGGCTCAGGTCATGATCCCAGCGTCCTGGGATCGAGTCCCACATCGGGCTCCTTGCTCGGCAGGGAGCCTGCTTCTCCCTCTGCCTCTGCCTGCCTCTCTGCCTGTGCTCTCTCTCTCTCTCTAACAAATAAATAAAATAAAATAAAAACTATTTCCTTTGCTCACTATTTCTGCTTTGGGCTGGACTCAGCTGGATGGTTCTTCTACTGCTCTTTGTCAGCAGTTGCTTATATGGCTGTGTTCAGCTGGGGGGTCTGTTGGGGGCTTGAATCAGCTGGGACACCAGAATGACTGAGCCTGTCTCTTTCTACAGTATAGTCTCAGGACTTCTCTTGATCTACACTGTGCTTATAAGACAGCAGGATTTCCTACATGGCAGTGTGGGTCCTTCAAGAGGGCAAGAGCAGGAGCCACCAGGCTCTGGAACGGACACAGTGTCTTTTCTGCCACCTTCTCTTCGAACCAGGGAGTTGGTTCAGAGTCATTACACAGGGCATTCCTACCAGGACTTGTGGTTCACCAAAAGTCACCGATAGAACAGACTGCCACAAACTCAAAGCCATTTATGTCTGAAAGTTTTAGGAAGTGATTTGGGTATAGATCTATGTGTTAAGGAGATTTAAATACTGCTGAATTAAATTTAACATTATAGGGCGCCTGGGTGGCTCAGTGGGTTAAGCCACTGCCTTCGGCTCAGGTCATGATCTCAGGGTCCTGGGATCGAGTCCCGCATCGGGATCTCTGCTCGGCAGGGAGCCTGCTTCCCTCTCTCTCTCTCTGCCTGCCTCTCTGCCTACTTGTGATCTCTCTCTGTCAAATATATAAATAAAATTTAAAAAAAATTTAACATTATAAATAGATCTTTCCTATAAATCCTGGCATTGTTCAACACTTTATAAAAGGCAGGGATAGTGCAAAGTACCTTATATAATTTATTTCATTATTATACCACCTAGTGAGATAGGTTTTCATAATTAGCCCTGCTTTGTAAGTGGAAATGGACTTAATTAATACTGTTAAGAGCTTGTCTGAGGTCACATAGTAGAGCCAGCATTCAAATATAACCAGCTTTATTCTGGGTTGAACTCTTTAAACCAGGTTCCCATGTTGTAATCCAGTCGAAGAAATCCAGTTTCCAAAATTTTGTGTGTCCATCACCATGAATTGACCGAATCTCTTTCCCAGGCCTAAACTGAACTCATTTCCATTGTAGCTTAATACAGGAGAGAGGAAGAGCCTAAATTAAATTCCACAGGTGTGTTCAGTTTCACAGAAAATTGTTTCCTAGGTCAAATGAAGGCACAAGTTAGTAAACATGGACACTTCCTAACTTCTCTTGGTTCAAGTTACGATTTTTTGACTTTTCAGTGATGTGAAAGCAATACTCATTTGGTAGACACTGTACTTCAAATTTTGCTTGTTTTTATTTTTAAATTTTATTTCTCTACTTCAAATCTTGAATTTGGATCTTTCCCACAGATAACGAACGATATGTGGTATGATCCTCTCTCATGATGCTAGGCAGCAGCAGTTAGCCACAGGCACACAATCATGGGGTTAAACATCTGAGATACTTAGCAAGCATTCTGTACCCAGGAAACCTTTCTACTTTTCACTCTTTTTATGCTATTCAATAATACATGATATATTTAACACTTTATTATAAAATAATATTTTTGTTAGATGATTTTGCCCAACTGTAGGCTCATGTAATTGTTCTGAGCACACTGAAGGTAGGTTAAGTCTAAGCTATGGTGTTCAGCAGGTTATGTATATTAAATACATTTTCAATTTATGAGATTTTCAATTTATACTTCCTCACTGTAAGTTGAGGAAGATCTATATTTTACCACGTGTTCCAATGAACTTGCTGAAATTCTGTTAAAAGATAAACCTGGCCATTCTAGTCACTAATTTTAAGAAGAACCTGTTTCTCGATCAGTTTGGTGGTGTATTTTCCATATATTATCCTGCTTGTAGTGTAGGCAAAGTATCTTGGCCAACCTGTGGTCTCTTTACAACATGGACCATAGTGAGATATGATTATCTTATATATATTTACCAATAGTTTTGCCAGGTTTTGTGGAATCAGAGGCTGTGTTACAATTTTGCTTTGTTTTGTTTTGATTTTCCCAAACCTCCAGCATTGAGCACCCTGCAGGAACCAAGGAGGAACTCAATCAACATTTGTTGAATGAATGTTTGATTGTGACAAATACCTACATATCTTTCTATCTGTGTTCATAAGTAGTGCCACTGAATGTCATTTCATTCATTCTAAATGATCGATTCTGCCACCGAAGCAGAAACACAATGAGCTGATGCAGATGAATTTAAGAAGCCCTTTGAGGACCTTTCTGCTATGGAATGTTGCCTGATAGAACTCAATAGCTCACACTGTCAGATATGAATTATTCATTGACAGTTCACTCCTACATCATTATACCTTTCATTCTGCTGTGTCTGCACAGATAGGATTGATTCACACATCATTCTCTGTAACATTTATAATCAGAAAGACTGGAAACATTTTCACAGAGAAGAAAAACATGTAAGAATGTGCTTAGGAGAGCCACACTGGTAATTGGTTCTCCAGTTTCCAACTAAGCAAGAGAAGTGCTGGGAGAAAGAAAAAGTGTGTTCCTTTTTGTCAAAATATTTATTGTTTAAGAATTGATTAAAAAATAGAAACACATATTTTCAAAAGGTATAAGAAATATGAGTCAATTTGTAAAATCTTATACTACATGTTCCGAATAGCGTACTTTGTTGGCCGTGACTGGAAAACACTGGTTTGGAAAATGTGAACAGAATCATCCCAACCATGAAAATGTGTGGGTTAATACTGTTATGAATTAATTATCACTGCATGTGCGTGTGTGTGTGCATGTGTGTGCTTACTTTGTTTAGTCTTTTCCATGAGAAATAAACCATGACTGTTGCATTAGACAGATCCCTACACACATGAACACCGACATGTTCACATAAAGAAAGCAAAAGCAAGTAAATCAAAGTAAATCAGACATGAGACTGAATTTAAAGAAAACTTAGATACATTTTACCTCTTCGTTTAATTTCCTCTCTGTTTACACACAAAAAGTGAAGTACTATGTGCCATACATATTGTGAGCTGACCAGGAATGGAGTGGTGAACAAGACAGATACAGTGCCTGTTGCATGAAGCTTAGAGTTTCTCTGATGACAGCCTTTACTTAACCTAATATGGCTCCTTATTATTTATTTATTTATTTATTTATTGAGAGAGCAGGAATGAGGGGTGGGACAGACAGAGAGGGAGAAGCAGCCTCCCCACTGAGCAGTGAGCCCGACGTAGGGCTCCATCCTAAGACCCTGAGATCATGGCCTGAGCTGAAGGCAGACACTCAACCCCCTGAGCCACCAAGATGCCCTTCTTATAATTTAGTTTTTATAGAGTTCTAGAAAGTGCCACAATCTTTTACACATTTGCAAATATAAATATACATTGAATGAGTAAAAAGGAAATTCAGAAAACTTAATGCCATAGAAATAATTTCAGCTCATAAAATTTAGATACTAGAAGTTTGTAAATGCTTATTAAAACAAGATTATTTATGCTATCATATGATATGTCCAAGGATCATAGAGATTCCAAAAAGAATAAAAATGTAAGAATTCAAGGTGATTAATAATGCAACAGTGGTGCAAAGATATTTATGATATTAAGATGAAGATAAATCACAGAATCATATGCATTTGGTTGGGAGGGCATATGTTGTAACACAAGGAGAAAAGCAAGCTTCCAAAGATCTGTCTATATGGGCAGTTTTTTTTTTTTTTTTAATTCGTGAATGTTTATGGTGAAACTCTCCTATAAGGTGTGTACTATATACATTATTACCACAATTTATCACAAAAAATAAATATATTGGATACTGAAGTGATTATGAAACATGCAGGCAGATGTTTTGTGCTTAACCTACGCAAAGAGGGAATGGCAGAAATGCTTGACCAACCTGTACAGTGCTGCCTGCTCAGGCTCCTGGGGTTCCCCAGCTTTGCCTCCCACTGATCCAGCCCTTGGCCTCTTCTTCCACTCCCTTATTGCTTCATGCTACCAACTACCGAAGGGTGCTTGCAAATGATATGCTCCCTTGCAGAAATATACTTTCTATTCTCCTTTCAACAACCTTTCCAATTAACTTTTAGGTCTCATGTCACACACGATTTCAGCCAGAAGCCCTTCCTTAATAGCCATGGTTATGGAGAATCTCCACTGTGCCCTCTCAAAGCCCATGAACTTCCCCATTGTATTTATGGCAGCCTTAATTTTAAATGCATAAATACAGTAAATAAATAAATACATAAATTAATTGCATGTACAATTTTACATGTAGTTTTACCTTCATATTAATATAGGTCTCTCCCACTACACAAGGTTTACTGCAGATCTGTCACATTGTTGATTCCTTTTTTTAAAGTTTTATTCATTTATTTGAGAGAGTGAGCATGAGTGGAGGGGCTGAGGGAGGAGATAAGCAGACTCCCCACTGAGCATAGAGCCCAGGGCTCCATGCCAGGAACTCGAGATCATGACCTGAGCTGAAATCAAGAGTTAAATGCTCAACTGATTGAGCCACCTGGCTCCCCATGTTGTAGATTCTTGATATGTGTTTATTAAATAAAAAAATGAATGGGAAGAAGGAAGCATTAGTAATAGCTGAGAGTGTTACTGTAAATTTTGAGGATCAACTATTTTTGCACTTTTAATAGTTTTTAGAACGATTGGATAATTTTTGCTATCTTGTTATGAGGCAACTGTATTAATTTCTACCAAAGTATAAATAGACATTTTGAAGGAAATTTATATTTTTGGAAACGATTTAGCAGAAACGATGATATTCTAAAGACTACATATGTGATAGTCACTGGGATAATGGAAGAGCTTACTCATACAGCATAATCTGTTATCACTATAGTGCGATGGTCCATGAAAATAACAATTGGAGAAAATGCGAGGCCTGCTTTCTCCCCCACCCTCACTTCACCCTTCATTCCTAGTTGATTCCTGTGCTTACTTGGCTCCTTGCCTTCTACTGGATCTTACGAGTGTTTAGGAACTTGAGCTTAGACTGGGACAGACCTGGATTTGAATGATAGTTTTACTAGTATATTCTACCCCATAACTTTTCTACTTCTCAGCTTCCTAATACATAAAATAGGAATAAAACCTCTGCTTTACAGTTTTTGTGAATGTTTAATGAGGTAATGTATGCAAATTGCTTAGCACTTTTCTGGCAGTAGTTAGGATTCAATAAATAGTAGGTTTTTCTGTATTATAATTCTTACACTTGTCTTAATTTCTGTTTTTCTGGTCTTGGCTGCAGGTTGGGGTTTTCTGATTTTCATACTCAATCTTCTTATGGGCATGATGTTTCTATGCTCTTTCTTATCACGATGTTCTAGGTAATATGCTGCACATGGTAGCATGCTCTGTTTAGGATTCTTCTTCTTCTTCTTTTTTTTTTTTTTTTCTGTTTAGGATTCTTTTATTATAGATCCTCCCCTAACTCAGTATTTCCTTCTTTCCTTGCCTCACATTTACCTTACTCTGTTGCTGTATTTTTGTATCTTTATCTGTTAACTTGCAGCCCCCAAGTTTCTGCCTGTGCTGAACTGCTCACTTGGCACACTTGCTGGTGAATACAATCCTTTCTCCAGGCTAGGTGAGAGTCTTTTCAGAGGAGTGACCCCAGGGGGGCTGGCTGCAGGGTAAAATCCTGAAACACCAGGTCTTTTTGCTTCATCTTTGGCCTTTTCTCCTTGTTACCACATGCTGTCCTACTGCTTTGAGACAATCCATCAAATCCAAGCATCTCATTCATCAAAACCTTGTTGAGAACACAATTATGTTTTGAGAGTTCTCTAGAGTCTCTGAATCCCATAATCAGAAAGCTGGATGAGGATAATACATATCTCCAAACCACTGATCATTTGATGAGAATATTTTGTGGTATAAAAACAACCAGAGAGGAATTTTGGATTCAGGTCTTCTCAGGAGCTTTGGAACTATATTTTATACTACATAAATATGTTTGGTCCTGGGCCCTCAATACAGATAATATTCCTTTTCCCTAGAAATAAGTCATTAGCCCTTAACAAGTCATATTTAGGAATAGCCTGATGTGGAAGATCGATTTTTTTTCCCTTTTCTGTTTACTTCTTCACTGGTTTTACCCTCATCTCTAAAATGCTCCATCCAGAGCTAGCAATTATCTTGTGACTTGGGTCCCATTTGGTTACATAATTCTGACTCAGTAACCTGTTCCTCAACAGCAGATGGGTTTCCCCAAAGCACGTGAGTGTTTGTTCCTGACACACTTCATGGCTGCTGGCACGTGTGGTGAAAGAAATCTGTGGGAGAGACGGGTCCAGTTGAAAACACTAGCATGTCTTGCCCTTCACAGCCCTGGCAAGCTGCAGCCCACAGTTCTGTTGCCATGCAAAGTCATGTCAGGCTTTTAATGCACCGCCCTTTGTAGAGTATAATTTCTTACAAATAAAAGCAGGAAGCAGGAAGCAGAAACCAACCAGCAGGAAATTGAACTGAAGCACTGAGAAACTTAAGAGAAAATTGTACTAGTTCTTTGTTTTTAATGCAATGAAAGAACCAATCACAATAAATAACATGCTTTTGGGGCCAGGCAGGGAAAAGATGCCTGTGTAAAAGTATGAAGTCAGACGATCCATCTCTAGGAATGATTGTGACACATGCAGACAGACATGTGTCCCCTGGTTTATTTGCAGATGTTAATTTTAGGTTGTTTCTATGCAGTACAGCTTCTATTTTTTTTCCTGGCCAATTTAATCTGCTTTATGAAAAGTCCTTATGTACAGTGGAACGATTACAATGATAATTATAGTAAGATATATTAAATCATAAAGTCTCTGCTAGATTTGGATTAAAAATAAGATCTTCTTTGAATTACCATGGTTGCATGTGACGTGTAAGTTTATAAACATGGAACTCTGTTAAGGATACATAAATAGCTAAATAATGAATATATATCCATGTCTGTATCCCCATAGAGATCTTTACACAGATGTTAGTAGACACTCACTAAATCTTATAATATGAGCAATAAGACAAATGTTGTGCTAACCCCCTAGTCAGGTGCACATACCTTTTTCCTATATTTAAAAAGCAGTAATTGTATTGGTCATAGAAAAGACATGAAGTTTAGTTTTCTTCTTTTGGAATTCACCTAGGGCTGGATGATCATTGGGAGAGTGTGACAGATGGGGGCATAGAAAAGAAAATAAACTTAATATATTTTTCTTTCAAGAACCTCAGAAAATTTTACTCTGAAAATTGATCATAATTTTAAAGATATATTTACCTTAGACATAAGTTTCCTCATGATCTAACACCCATTTGGTCTCTACTCACTTTGGCAAAAGGGGACCCTTTGCTGTCAGCACACCTGAAACCTGCAATCTTCCAAACCTAAAATGTTATTTCATACTCTTCCTACATGTTTTTATACATGGGATGCTCTTTTTCTAATTGTTTGGCTGGCTAACTTGGAACTGTAACTCAAAATTAACCTTCTGACTTTAAAAATCCCTGATATGTACATCTCATATTTCCTGGTATCTTCCTTCCTTCCTAGAAAGAAAGCTCCAGGAGATTAGGGGATGACCTCATATACCTGTGCCTGGTCCAGGCCTGGCAATAGAAAGAGCTCAGTACTTATTTGTAGGGCGAAGGAATACGTGAGTAATTGAGGTTGAACTTGCCATCTGCCCTCCCACTAGCCAGCAGTGTTTCATAACACCTGATGCTTGCTAACATAGATATACCTAAGGGAGAGTAACTTTTGGATATTTACACCTCGTTACAAATAAACAAACAAACAAACAAACAAATAAATAAATTTAGTTAGAGTCACAGGAGTCAGGACTATGAGAGAACTGAGAAACTGGAAAACAGTATAAACAAACAAACAAACAAACAAACAAATAAATAAATAAATTTAGTTAGAGTCACAGGAGTCAGGACTATGAGAGAACTGAGAAACTGGAAAACAGGGTAGCTACTCTTCCACTGAGGTGGCGTAAGAGACAGCATAGCGAGACCTGGGAAAACAGGCAACTTTCCCTATGTACTGTATCTTTTTTCTGCCTCAGCCTTACTCCTGGACATATATTTAAATCTATGTTTTTAAGATTTTATTTATTTATTTGACAGAGATCACAAGTAGGCAGAGAGGCAGGCAGAGAAAGAAGAGGAAGCAGGCTCCCTGCTGAGCAAAGAGCCAGATGTGGGGTTCGATCTCAGAACCCTGGGATCATGACCCGAGCTGAAGGCAGAGGATTTAACCCACTGAGCTACCCAGATACCCTTCATATATTTAAATCTAAATATTTCAGGACCCATAAAGAATAAACAAAAACAAAATTGCCTTATCATTAAGTTAAATCTAAAGGCAAACTCACCATGGGAATAAGATTTAGAATAGCAAAACAGCAAAGAATACGTAGTACACAGTACAACTGTTCCACATCAGTGGTATCTGGAAGAAAAAAATACAGTATCCATAGACATAGACATAGACATAGACAGAGACAGAGACATAGACTCTGATGCCATGAGTATAGGGGGAAAAAACAATATTATGTACTTTACCCTAAAGAACCTCATAATTCTGGGAAAACTAATATCTACCTTTCACTAGTCTGCTTAGGAAAGCAAATTTAGAATTTTCAGAAGAATGTGTTTGATTACATGCTATTGGATTCTGGAAAGGAAAATTGTTCAACAAGTTAAAAAGTGAAATTTGTATGTTACCAAATGAAGAAGAAAAGGGAGAACCTCATAAAGTAACAAACATGTTTGCAAAGATCTATTCAACAAACTCAGACATTGAGAGCTCATCCTATGAATATTAGGAAAAGAGAAGTCCTGGGATCCAAGTGTGAATTAGAATGTTGATGTTCATGTAAGGGTGTCAGAAAGTCAAAGTTCTAACCACTAGGGGCTGCAAAAACTGGGTTGGATAACTCAGAGGATAGTTTTGGGTTTCAAAAACCGGCTAGCAGCGTGGCTCTCAGAAGAACTTGGTGGTGGTGCAATGAACATAGATGTCACAAAGAAAAAGATCCCTCACGGCCATTTAGCTTCTCTTTTGTTTGTGTTGAAAACAGAATCAAAGGAAAATGGTTATTTTTAAGTGGGAACTCAAATCCAAGATAGGTTCTAAAGTTCTAAGTAGATTCTGGACCCCAACACACACATACACCCCTGAGCAGCTCCCAGGGAGTTCTGGCTGCTGGTTTATTGTGGTTAAATCTCAGGGCACTGGAAGACTTTCCGAATTACAGAATTTTCGAGAAACACAGCAAATGTGAGAGATATCAGAAGGCTGGGAAAAGGCAAATAGCTCCCTCGTTTCAACAGTGTAGTGTGGATTTTATAAACCAGAACACTGAATTTGAGCTTGAGACAGCAAAGATTCTAAGAACTGATTATTAAGGAAGTATCTCATGATATACTAAGATGAGATAATTATTACTAAGTTCTGCCTGATTTAAAAGAAAAAAAAAACATGAAAATTCAGGCTTATCTTCTTGTCAGAAGTATGAAGCACAAAGATCACAAAGATTGAGTTGACAGCTTTTAAATGGCATACTTTTTCCCTATAATGTGAATAAATGATAAAAATGAGTTTAGGCAAATCATTAAACAACTGAGGCCACTGTACATGGAGAACACAAATTAATGTGAAGCCACTGTACATGAAGAACACAAATGAATGAATAAATCAATGAATCAATGAATTAATATTGTACTATAGAGGATTTTCTGTTTGTGCTTTCGTTTATTGCATTTAGGAGTGGTAAAACCACTGTAAAATATTTAATATGGTTGACACATGATGTTACATCAATTTCAGTTATACAGCCTAGTGATTCAGCAAGTCTATACATTATGCTATACTCACCATAAGTCTATCTGCCACCTACCACCATGCAATGCTATTATACCATCACTGACTATTTCCCTATGCCGGGCCTCTTATTCCCATGTTTTATTCATTCCTTAACTACAAGCCTCTACCTCCCACTACCCTTCATCCATTTTGCCCACCTCCCAGCCCCCCTCCCCTCTGGCAATGAAGAGTTTGTTCTTTATATTTATAGGTCTGATTCTGCTTTTTAGTTTTTTAACCTTTTTTTTTTTAAGAGTCCACATATAAGTGAAATCACATGGTATTTGTCTTTGTCTGGCCTCTTTCACTTAGCTAATAACTTCTAAGTCCAACCATGTTGTCACAAATGGCAAGACCACATCCTTTTTATGGCTGAGTAATATCCCATCATATATATACACATATGTGTGTATTTATATGTACATATGTGCACAAATACACACCACATCTTCTTTATCTACTCATTTATTGATGGGCATTTGGGCAGCTTCCATATCTTGGCTGTTGTAAACAATGCTGCAAAAAACATAGGGATATATATATATATATATATGTATATATATACACACACACATATATATACATATATATACACATATATATACACACATATATATCTATCTTTTTGAATTAGTGTTTTTGTTTTCTTTTGGTAAATACCCAGTAGTGGCTGTGATTCGAGATTGTCCATGAAGTTAACCAAAAATAATTGTAAAACTTGCAAATAAGATGAGATAAAAGGATCCGTATCCCCAAAATTTTGGTAGACAGTATGAGTAGTCTGTATCTGAATGCAATTTCAATGATAATTGTGAGATGTTATTCTTGGGTTAAAAAAGAGAGATGACAATTAGAGAAGGGAAAAGATGAGGCTTGCTGGCAACATTGTATGCTTTGCAGATTTGGGTGGGGCATAAATTTAGTATGACTTACAACTAAGATGTTCTGGAAACCAATGCAAAGATCCCAGTCCAGTACATGGGAACTTTATCTGGAATAAGGTTATACTCTGTATCTGTCATTTCAAGAAGAGTTGAGAGTAACTTTGTAGGGAAGGATACTAGGATAGAACTCTCTACCACATCTTATGAGGAATAATTAGTGAAACTGGGAATATTTGATGCAGAGAAAACTAATCTTACTAGTGGCAAGGCAGGTTATATTGGGCCTCACTTACAAGAAAAGTATTCACGTGGAAGAGAAGTTAGATTATTCTATGTAGTCCCAAATGCTCAAAGTAAGATGAACTGGTAGAACCTTAGAGAAGGCAGATTTTGACATTATCAAGAAACCCTTAAGTGGGGGGCTTGCTTTCCTTCAAGGACCAGCTAGACTTCCAGATGCTGTGGAATGGGAACTGGAGAATAAGAACGTAACATTAGACTTCAGGAGTTAATGGCCCTTTCAGCCTTGAGATTAGATGATTCTGTGATTTGGGGGAATATGCTTTCATCTCTATCCTATATGTAACTCACCATTTAAGAGAAGAAAAGAAAAAAAAATGAGATCAGAAGATATACATATACCTCACCAGCAATGCAAACATGACTTTTAGGAAAGGGGAGGCGAAGTCTCAGAGTGTTCAAGAATATTAATACTTTTGACAGTTAGATACTTCTAAGAGAAATCACCCCTTGCCATTTCACCTTCCAGAAAGACATCAGAAGGGAGTGTGAGTTTCAAGTCCATAAATACCCTTTTCTTTTGTGTATGACTTTTTTTTTTCCTATTACATCATCATTGAGACTCTTTGAAACAGCAGGTGGATAAGGCACAATCATAGCTATTTAACCAACTGGAATTCCTGAGATTCACTTTCTAGGGAGATGCTCACAATTGACTTGAGGAATCACTACCTAGCCTATAGAAACCATCATTTCAAAACAGAAGATGGATCAGGTTTGACAAGGGAGTAACAGTGGTGAAACAACGATTATGTGCAAAATAAATTCAGGGATTGTTTTGGCTCAAAATAATATGCTTTACACTGTGTCTGAACACTTAATGACATTTTCTAGTATTCTTTTGCTGAAATATCAAGATGACTCTCAATGTAGAACAAGAAAGCTTAAGGCTGAGTCTAAAAATAAGGCACTATAGAAAACAGCTCCCAAACACAGCCACCTTGATAGTCACAATTTTATAAAATACACACACCAGATGGAAAAACATAGATGGGAGATTTGGCTTGGCAAATAAATGGGAAGAGGATATGACTTAGCAAGTGGCTGATTATATTGGTTGACTGAACTTAACTTTACATCTGGGTGGTTTGGCATTGTTTAGCTATCTAGTGAAAACATATACAGTATTTGGCTTCTCATTTCTTTTATCATATAAGCAAATAAGAAAGTTATATCAAGTACATATTAATATTTTTGAAATTGTTTAGTACATATCCTAGCACAAATTGGACAAGGAGTTATATTTAACTCAGTGATGATACAGATAGTAACTTTCCACTGTCAATTTAAAATTAACGTGTCTTTCCTAAATTCAGCAGAAATAAACTGTTAACCAATGGAATACTTCCAAATTTCACAGCAAACATCAAAATTATATAAGCTTGTGTTTTCCTTCTTTCTGTTTGTGACAAATGCCGTGATTTTAGATTCTGTGGCAGGGATTTTTGAATGCTTCATAATTATTTTAATTTCCATCTGAGCATGGCATGCTGCTTCTGATTTGAGGACAGTATTTCAAAAACTTCTCAGGAGTAAAGTTGTTATTCTTCTGATAGAGATAATAAATGTAAGTGCCTGTTCATTCTTTTGCCCCACCTTCTTTGAAATAACACAATGATTCCATCTTGGCCATGATAGAGTTAACAGGGCCACACATGACAAGGATCCATGACAAAGGGATAGAAATCATTCACAAGTGAAGCCAAAATAAGCCATTATTGGATGTATTTCACCTGAGGAATCAGGTCTTTCTCCACGCCATTCTCTGCATTGGACTATGCCATCATTACCACAAGATGGACAAGCTATACACTGATTTCTACCTATAGTTT
>RCUC01154243.1:0-39888 GCA_003697995.1 Taxidea taxus jeffersonii
AAAAAAAAAAAAAAAAAAAGTCCCTGTTCACTTCCCGAAACGGCAATTGGCAGGACTGTCCAAGTTGATGACACATTCTTTCAAGCTTCTTTCTTGAGTGATCCCATGGCCTGATTTCCCATATCTTTTAAACCTGTTTTGCCAGGTAAGTGCAAATGTCAGACATCAGAGCATTAGTTCATTTACAGTCCAGTCCTAATTCAATTTGGTCCCGCTTCAAACTCCTCCATAGCACAACCCAAGAGCACTCACAAACCGGAAAATAGCTATGGAGTAACACCCAAAGACCCTTGGGGAACAACAGGGAATGGGGGTTTCAGAGTGGACCTAAGCTACATGGTCAATAAAATCAAAGCTAACTGGGTGATGCCTTTCTAGTCAGGATGGACCAGTGACAGCCCCACACCCTTTGAGTCAATGGGAAATCGTTTCTTAACTCACTTTTGGGAAATGTTGCCCATGATTCAGCACTATAAGCTGGCTCACTGGGACATCATAAAGGATATCTCCCTCAACAGCTTCCCCACCTCCTTGGTAAGAGATGAGTTTCCCAGGCTGTAGTGTTACCCAAAAGCCCCTCCTATGTAGGAAGGCTTATCAATATTATTGAGACTCTAGAATGCTCTTTGAGTAGCTACTTTATAATTTATTATCCAAGCTGGAAGCCTTTTGAGAGTACGTGATATTAATAACTGTGCCACAAAAGCAGACATAAGCAGAGAATGTTCCAGACAAATCAGGATATATGGTCACCTTGTCTCAAGGTTCGGGGCCCTAACTTCTAAGAATAAGGGTATTCATTTGTCAAGCATTTGTTAAGCAAATACTATGTACCAGACACCATGATGTATGCCAGAAATAATATATTAACTGTCTTTGCCCTAGAGGTCTCAGGCTAGTAGGGGAGAGAAACACGTAAATACGCTTTATAAAGCTCTGTCGAGGTCAAGGAATCTGGGGCATACCTAAGGCAGCTTGAAGAGTGAGAGAAGACTTCCTGAAGTGCTGACTGGCCCACACCTTCAACAGACAATGAGTAGAGTAACCGAGTCAGGCTGAAATGTCACTGCAAACCAAAAGTATTTTATATTTATCAGTCATTTATTGGATATCAGCTACTTTGTATATAATATCTCATTTAACTCGTACTTCTGGTATTTCCATTTTACAGACAAGAAAAATGAACACAGAATAGTAATCTTCAAGATGGGGCAGGCTTAAAACAGTGAAAGGACGTATGTCCCCTTCCCCTGAATCTTATTTTGACCATGAGAGCACAGAGAAATGTGACTTCCAAGGCCAGGTGCTAAGAAGCCAAGTAACTGCCACCTGGTTTGCTGAAACACATGCGTGGGATTCCTGAACTGCTAATGAGATATCCCACGACCTGATGACTGTCAGACTGGAGCAGCCACATAGAGTCATCTGGCAGATAGTACCAGCTGAGCATATCCTTCAGCCATCCCAGCCCAGACATCAGATAGATATGTAAGAAGTTATCTTAGAAGTGGATCCTCCAGGGGTGCCTGGGTGGTTCAGTCGGTCAAGTGTCCAACTCTTGGTTTCAAAAGCTTAGGTCATGATCTCTAAGAGTTGAGAGATGGAGCCCGGCATCAGGCTCAGCGCAGGGTCTGCTTGAGTCTCTCTCTCTCTCTCTCTCTCTCTTTCCCTCTCTCTGCCACCCCTTGCCAATAAATAAATAAATCTTAAAAAAAAAAAAAAAAAGTAGTGAATCTTCCCAAACCCAGCATGGAAGAACTGCCCATACTGGCCCTTTTCTGTATCCAGACTGATAGAATTTGGGGCCTTAAAATGGTTATTTTTTTGTATCACTAAGTTTTGGTACAACAATAGTAACTGGGTCATAGGAACGCATGCCTAAGCAGGCAATAAAAGAGAATTCAAATCCAGAAAGTCTGGAATCAAACAAAACAAAACACACACACAGTGCTTTGGGTTTCTTTTGTTTTTTTACAACACAGTGATTCAACAATACTCTTTAATTGCAGCTTCCCAAGAAGCACGACTTCTTTTGTATACATACAAGCCCCTCTGGCGACTGACACAGAAAGTTCAGTGAAGTGATCAGAGATGGATCTGGAAAGAAAACAAAAATCCATCAAGTGACAGAAGTCCTCATAAATCACATTAAGGTGTCTGAAGCAATAGGAAGCCATTGTCACAGGTGAAAGCAGTAGAATGTTGTACTCAGCTTTGTGTTTTAAAGGGATCACTCTGGCATTTATGTGGAAGAAGATCTTGAGGGGAACAAGACTGAGAACACTTAGGAGCCTATGAAAGCAATGCAAGCAAGAAATAAGTCAATGGCAGTGGCAGAACAGAAGAGGAAGAAGGAAGCTAAAATCTGGAAACAGCAGCTACACAGACTACTGACCATTCCACCAAACCTGCAGCCAGAGAGAAATTCAAAAACAGGGGAAATGATTAGTGAATGACCTATAGTGAATGTTCCGGGCCATATTTGCCGAGTTAATTGAAAAGCACAGTTGTACCTTTCATTTCCTTCTCTACCCCTCCCTTTCTCTTCCCTTCCCTCTTCTCTAGTTCTTCCCTTCCTTCTCTTTCCTTCTCTTCCCTTTCCTTTGAGATGGTGAAAGAGGAACAAAGTACGATAGGGAGATTACTATAGACAATCATTTTGAGAAAATAGAACTATATTGTCAGTCATGACAGCAAGGTTCCTCATTATTAAAGAAAGTGAAAGAAAGAGGAAAGCTAGAAAGAGCCTTAAGATTATGAACTGGAAGTAGAAATATTGGTGTGAACTCATAGTTTTAGATAGATAGATGATGGGTAAATAGCCAGATAGATAGATAGATAGATAGACATTGGATTTATGTGTATAAATATATATACATACATATATGTATCTGTATGTACATACATATATGTATCTGTATGTACATACATATATAATTTCAGCTCTGTTTTCCAAGAGAGTCTAGAAGCAGTGACATTCCAGTAGCAATGAACACTTCCCATTTTGGTTTCCAAATAGCATTATCTACCAGAAGGAACTCCTTAGACAAATAATTGATTTCAGTACTTGGGTAAGGAAGATACAAAATGTGTTTGGATTATCTTCTTGTACCAGAAAGAAAGGAAGTGCTCAAAGAATGATGTAAACAATGTCAAAGAGACATGAGAATCAGTTTATAAGGGTTCCTACTGGCCAAATCTGGAAAACTTTGAGAACCAGAATAAATAATGATAGTAATAGGTCACAATCCATGGAATAAAATAGGAACCCATCAATCTATACTGATATAAATGATTGAATGAATAAATTAAGGAGGAGAAGATGATCTATCCAAGAGTAAAAAACCAACTAATAAATGATAGAAATAGAAAATCACCATTTGATAGCATATAAATGATCATTAGGCAGGAATCAGTGAAGAATGCTAAGCCTGGTCAACACAGGCTTAATGAGTTTGAGGCTGTTGGCATAATTCTGAAGTCAACATAAAATCTTTATCACCTACAAAAGGAGAAGATGGTAATTTTAAGGCAGAGAAAGCTGGCCACTTGACCAGGTCGTCAAAGTTGGCATCCCCAGGTGTGGGGATGTGTGGTTGCCTTGTGCTTCCATCATGTAATCAACTTGGGAAGAACACAGCATCATTTGTAAGGTCTTCCTGCCAAGCACGGGTGATCTGAGTCTGGTTATAAGAAAACCTCATAAAGGCCCAGGTTGAGGTGGGAGCATCTATCAAATGAAACATCTATACCCTTTAGTCCGTCAAGATCATGAATCATAGGGAAAGACTAAGGAAACACTCCAGATTAAAGAAGGCTAAAAAGTAGTTGAAAATTATAATAAGTTCAATACATCTTTCTGGACCAGAAAGGAAAAAGACACTCTTAGAGTAACTGTCAAAATTTGAAGGGTGGCTATAGATTGCAAGGTAGCATTGTATCCATTTCCTGATTTGGAAGATGATTTAGGATCAAAAGGAGAGTATCTTTGTTTTTAGGAAATGTACACTGAAGTTTTAGGCATCGTGTCTACATAAGTCCATGAGATATGAAAGTACTTTAAACTGTTCTTTCAACTTTTCTGTAAGTTCGAAGTAATTTTTAAAAAAGATATTATGTATTTATTTGAGAGAGAATGAGAAAGAGAGAGAGTACAAGCAGGGGAAGAGACAAAGGGACAAGCAGACTCCTTGCTGGGGGTGGAGCAAACATGGGGCTCCATCCCAGGACCCCGAGATCATGACCTGACCCGAAATCAAACACTTAACCAACTGAGCCACCCAAGAACCCCTTGAGTAATTTTTTTTTAAAGTTAAAGAGAAGTTAAAAAAAAAATTGTTACACATATGGAGAAAAAATAAAGTATTGATGGTATGAATTTCCTTCACAACAGCTAAAATACAAGGCTTTTAATTCATTATTTTTTTTAAAAAGTTGGAAAAAAAAACAAAAAATAAAAGTTAGGGGCACCTGGCTGACTCAGTCAGTGGAGTGCGCAACTCTTGATCTTGGGATTGCAAATTTGAGTCCCACGTTGACTGTAGAAATTACTTAAAAATAAAATCTTAAAAAAAAAAGAGAGAGATTATTTTATATGTATCAGATGCTAAGAAAACCATAGGTATAGATGATAAAAGGCTTTGCAGTTTTGACTCACAGATCATTGGCATTTAAGCAAGTAAAGGAAAGAAGGAAGGAGGGAGGGAAGGAGGGAGGGGGGAGAGAGGATGGAGGGAAGGAAGGGAGAAGGAAGGAAGGAAGGAAGGAGGAAAGGAAGGAGAGAAAAAGAGGAGGGAGGGAAGGAGGGAAGAAGAGAGGGAAAGAAAAAGTTAAAAAAAAAAAAAGGAAAAGGAAAGGATTTTAAAAAAGGAGGTCACAGTTTTCAAACTGCCCTTCCCACAGTTTCTAGGAGATGACTCAAGGGTTCATAAACATTTAGTTCAAATTTAATTATAAAAATATGCTTTCAAATAAACAAACAAAATATATAAAAACAGTAAAAATACATTAACAATATATAAATATTATAATTTAAAAAGAAAATTCTACACTATGCTGAAGTATGCTCTGCACTAAGAAGCCACCAACACACTAACTGACCATCTCTATATAGACATTCAAACTTACTGCAAACTCATTATTTATTGATTAGGTAGAGCTCTGATTTTTTTTTCCTTTTTATTCAAGACAGCTTCTATCCATCTAGCTAAATTTATAAATTCAGATACTAACCCCTATTGGTATGAATTGTAACTTTTCTTTAATAAAGTTTATTTTTCAAATAAAAATACAGAAATTAATTGAATGGTAAAGCTATTACAATCCTACAACTCTCTTTCCTAATTCCTCTTTTTTAAAATTCTTTTCTTTTTTTTTCCCTAAGTTTTTTATTTTAATTCCAGTATAGTTAACATACAGTGTTGTATTATTGTCAGGTGTACAATGTAGTGATTCAACAATATCTTTTCTAACTCTTGATTTCAAATACCAGTGTTCATAGGAACATTCTGTTAACATGATTGACTTTATAATAAGCAAATGCTATAAATTTCACCTTATAAACAAGCATACTAGTAAGATCCTGTTTTTATCTTTTATATACTGATTTGTTTTTCTAGCAGATGTCTAAGGAAAGAATTATGCTAAAAATTATAACAATCAAAACAATGTACTGAATTAAAAACCATTTGTATAAGACGCCTTAAAATAAGTCAAAGGATAAGATACAGTTCCTCTTTAATTTTGCTAGGTGATTAAGAAGAATAAAATATAAAGGCAGCTCACCCTAGAGAAATGTGCCCTTAATCCTTTAAATGGCATATTTTGTCAGATAATCTGGAAGAGGGTAGAATTACTGACTGATAATGAATTGTGTATCATTTGACATCTTTGACTCCTTTGTGATATAAGAACTTATGTTATTTGCATCAGCCAAAGCCAGCTGATAGCTGTAAATAGACTCTTAACATCTTCGAATCACATATTTAATTAATGGGTTTCTCCAACACTTGCAGGCATAGTAATACATCAATACACACCAAAAAAAAAAAAATTATTTTGTTGGAGAATGGTGCCCTAATCCTCCCAGAACCTTAGCTCCTTGGTTTTTAACCAGAGAAATTTCATACCTTGTCCCCTCCCGACACTTGGCAAGTTGAAAACACGTGCTTGCCACCTCTTGGGGAATGCTCCTGACAGCTAATAGATAGAACCCAGCGTTGCTGCCCACACACCCGACAAAGCACCCGACAGCCCTCACAGCAAACTGTCCAGCTCAAAGTATCTATAGTGCCAAAGTTGAGAAATTCTGCCCTAGAGTGCATATTATTCTCTGATAGAAGAGTCCAGAGTAAATTTTTAGACTGTTCTAGATTTATACCTGAACCTCTAAATGCTTTTTTTCTTCACCTCCTCTTTCTTCTCAGATCCCCAGTGATGGATTGGTTTTTCAACTTCACTTCCTGTTTGACTCAAAAATGGGATTCTAGGGGCGCCTGGGTGGCTCAGTGGGTTAAAGCCTCTGCTTTCATCTCAGGTCATGATCCCAGGGTCCTGGGATCAAGCCCCACATCAGGCTCTCTGCTGGGCAGGGAGCGTGCTTCCCCTCCTTCTCTCTCTGCCTGCCTCTCTGCCTGCTTGTGATCTCTGTCAAATAAATAAAAATCTTTAAAAAAGAAAAATGGGATTCTATGCTGCTGAGACTTTTCCCTACCTCCCCCCAAATTCTAAATTATTTACTCTTCCTTGTGTTTAAAGAGACAGGACAGTAAGTAGGAACCCCTTTAACAAAAAAAAGTAATACACAGTACAATCTTCAGCTTTACAGGTTAAGGGATTTGGCTTTACAAATTCAACCACAGGGTATCTGTTCAGACAGCAGTGATTTCCATCCTGTTTACAAGAAGAATTCCTGTCATTGTTTTCTTTTTACACCCAGTCATACAGTTTAAATTTTAAAACACTTTTTCTACCAAATTGCATTTAATCATCTTTTAATCTAAAACATAATTGCTAGAACCACTGAGCAATAACCAATGTAGCTGTCCTATGATGTGACAGACTTCTCATAAAGAACCTTTAGCTAGAACGACTGGCTTACATAGCCCTATTGATGATAAGCCTACAATTTCTATCATTGTTTTGAAACATTGACAATAGTTTGAAATTTCTCATTTCTACCTTCGTGGATTCACCTTGACCAAACTCTTAAGAAATTAATTAATATAATGATTTATGTCATCAATTTATTTAAGAAGACCAGAACTAATGAAAAAGAATAGAGCTTGTAATATATCCTGAGATTTCTTGCTGGTTGGGGTTTAGATAAAATACTGGTGAGGAACAAATTAGAGAAAATAAAGTTGGAAAGTTTCCCAAGGAAATCTCCACTAAACTGGTGGTAATATACAATTATCTCCAGGATAAATTTAGTCCAAGGGAATCGACATTTCATTTAGGAACAGTTACTCCTTGTTACTGGCAAGAGAAACTGGGAGGTAGATCTGGATTCCAAACAACTCCTGCCCTTAATGCATCCCTAGCTCAGACATATGTCACCTATGAGTTGACTTCATTCTCACGACATCATCACATTCCTGTCATAAATTCTTGGAGAACACACCCACTCTCTAAATAAAGATTTGGGAAACTCTATTTATCAGCAAGATGGGTTTCTTTTCACATGAATATTCTCAGTCATTCTGTGTTTATTACCAATGGGGCATATAAACTTCTCTTGAACTTCATATTTGGGGACTGTCTTACTGCAGTCCTCTCAAGCACACTGATAACATGAAATACTCAACTAAAAATGCCATTTTCTGTGTAATTCCACCGATCAGTACAACTGCCTTATGCCCCCAGAAAAACATCTGTGTCCTCATCAGTATGTGCAATTTCCAGATTCTCAACTTTTAATAATAGCAGGATGGATGGCTTTTCCTTTTCACAAGTTATCAGTGTTAACCAGACAGAAGAGAATTCATTTTCGTTAAATGTCTCTGAAATCCTCACTAAAAGGAACCGAGTGGTTTTCCATCAATTTCCTTCTGAACCGTGCGTGACCTGATGATAGTTCTCAACAATACACAACGTTGGCACATTTCATTGTATGTTTCTTCCAGGTTGGGGCTGAGATTTAAGAGTGGAGATTTATTGACCAAAAACCTTGCAGAAATTGCATGCTAGATTTGTATTATCTATCTCTTTCCCTCTTCACCTTTGCCCCAGGCAACTTGAGATCAGTTTGAATTTCCTAAATTAGATTCTGATTCAGCAGCAAATGCCTCCAGTTACTTTCCACTTAGCTGTTTTGGGAGGGATTTCGAAATGACAAATAATATCTTTCTTTATTAAACAATTTTAAAATAGCAATTACCTTTAAAATGCTTTCTTATAGATAAACTTGGTTTGAATTTCCTGAGATGGCTGAATATTTGTTTTCTTGGGTTTCCACAAACGGTAAGGTTTCACCTGGAAACATAATTGTAGGAAACCATAGTCATCCCTACTAATTTTTAAAAATGGCTAAATATATCTTAAGGCCAAGATTCTTCACCAGTAGAGCTCTCATTAATCAGGTTTGGCAGTGGAGATCAATGATGTGGCTGCAGTCAACAGAAGATCCATTCTGCAGAAGTTACTCACCTTCAAAAGATCAATTCTTTTTTTTTTCTTCAAAAAATTGACTCTGAAGAAGAAATCTTTTCAATTTTTTTTTAAGATTTTATTTATTTATTAGTTAGAGAGAGAGAGCGAGTATAGGCAGACAGAGAGGCAGGCAGAGGCAGAAGCAGGCTCCCTGCCGAGCAAGGAGCCCGATGTGGGACTCGATCCCAGGACGCTGGGATGACACTGGGATGACGCTGGGATCATGACCTGAGCCGAAGGCAGCCGCTTAACCAACTGAGCCACCCAGGTGTCCCTGAAGAAGAAATCTTTTAATTTGGTAACATCCTACAATATATTCTAACTCACTGGTTGCAAGAGGCCATTTTTCCAAAAAAGGAGAAAATCAAAATGATTTCTATTTTGTACATTAAACATATTAAATATGTATAAATAAAATACATAAACAAAAACATATTGAATATATATAAATTTACTCTAAGGATCAGCACTTCATTTAGAACTGTCATTGCTGGGGTGCCTGGGTGGTTCAGTCCTTAAGTGTCTGCCTTTGGCTCAGGATATGATCCCAGGATCCTGGGATCAAACCCCACATTGGGTTCCCTGCTTGGTGGGAAGCCTGCTTCTCCCTCTCCCACCCCCCTCTCTCTCTCTGTGTCTCTCTCTGTCAAATAAAAAAATCTTAAAAAAAAAAAAAAGAACTGGTCATTGCTAATTATCATCCTAGATTTTACATATATATGTATATGTGTAAATACATATGCATATCTCAAATATGCATATATGTAAATGCATGTTTGTTTGTTTATTGTGCAGTAGGCTCTTCATCTGGCAGTGAATGGTGAAAGTGGCTATAACATTAACCAGTCAGTGCTCAGAGGCTACTAGAAGTATGCAAGAGCTCACAGTCCATCCCCAGAGGCCTGCATCCACTAGGAGGAGGGCCAAAGCAACAAGGGAACAAGCAAGAGGTGCAGATGGGGAGAAGGGTCTCAGAAATAAGCAGATACCATAAAAGCCAGTCTAGCAGCACGGGGGACTTCTGATCTCTTCGGCTACAGATCAGAGCTGGCCCTCGTGGATGAGCCAGGCATCGGCATGCTGGTAGGAGGGCCCCTTGCTAAAGGGGAGGGAAAAGATAAAACTGAGAGCTTAGGGTGGTCTGTAGAAACTGTAGCATGGAGGTTATGAAGCCCCAGTCTGACCTAGGCTGGCCTCAGTTTACCAAACTCACAGTGTTACTGAGAGGTTTAAGTGAGCTACTAAAGAAGGAACCTGTAAAGAACCACGTAATACAGTTAAGCTCTCCACAAGCGCCAGTGGTTCTAATGACATTATTGTTATTACTATTATTATTACTACTATTAGTAGTAGTACACCATAAAACAAGTTATAGGAACCATTCAGAACCTACAAAATGGTGACAGATACACACTCTTCTGTGTGCCATTTTCTTCATTCAGTTGAACCAGTTGATTTCTAAAATCACTCTTCCAGGGGCAGCTGGATGGCTCAGTTGGTTGAGCCTCCAACTCTTGGTTTCAGCTCAGGGCATGATCTCAGGGTTGTGAGATCAAGTCCTGTGCCAGGCCCTGTGCTCAGTGTGGAGTCCGCTGGAGATTCTCTGCCCTTGCCCCTCCCCCACGCTCCCTCACTGGAGCACGGTCCCACTCGCTCTCTTAAATAAGTAAAAGCTTTTTTAAAAATCACTACTTCAGATACTTAAAATCTTTTTGAGTCTACATAGTAAGGAAAAAATTGTCGTATGGCAGAAATATTTAAGAATCCTGGACAGAAAATTTCAGGTCATCAGCCTATATATCTAATTTTGTGGGAAGAGAAAAAAAAAATGTATGTAACCTAAAGTTGCGAAAGACTATCAATGCATTGCAAAATCAATGCTTTATGAAAGGACTCCATTTGCACTCTTAAAAACAATTCAGTATGACTAAGATCTCTTGACGTTATTATGCAAATGTGGGTTTGAATTCCAGCTCTGCTACATAATTACCACTTCGCTTAAATTATTTAGCTACCATTTTATCATCTGTAAAATGAAGATAATAGTGAATTTTCCCTAAGGTTATGATAAAGCTAAAATACAAACATGTATGGAAAGCACTTAGCATAATAACTAGTGTTTAGTAAGTCTACAAAAGTGGTATCATATGATATGTTATTAGAGAAAAGTGCAAATATTCTTGTGCATTTTTTTAATTTTTAAAAAATATTTTGGTAGAAACCGAGGTAACGTTTGTCTCTTAAAGAGATTACTGTTGACCTCGAGCAAGTTATGTAATCTCTCTGACCCTTGATTATCTTATGCATAAAATGGGAAAGTACTGCAGAATATTGTGAGAAGTAAGTTATAGAAGGGGTTCTAGTATAATGCCTGTCCAAAATCAGAGGTTGCTTTAAAGTTGGTGTGACTGCAATTTATCACACTTTACAAAACATTATTTACATTTAACTATTTAAGATATAAATATTTACCCTCTTTTTTAAAAAAATAATGAAGGGGCACCTGGGTGGCTCAGAGGGTTAAGCCACTGCCTTCGGCTCGGGTCATGGTCTCAGGGTCCTGGGATCGAGCCCCACATCGGGCTCTCTTCGGGGAGCTTGCTTCCTCCTCTCTCTCTGTCTGCCTCTCTGCCTACTTGTGATCTCTGTCTGTCAAATGAATAAATAAAATCTTTAAAAAAAATAATGAAATGAATGGTATTTACAATTGCCCTTGTTTTTTTAAGGGAAGAGTAGGACAAAGGAGAATAGGCATGTGATTGGGAGGAGTGCTGGAAGATAGTTCTGAGCACTGTGATCCCCAGCTTAATCTACTTTCCTTGATGAGGTCATTTGTACAATAGAGAAAGCATTCACTTGTTTATAAAGTGATCAGATTGAAAGTACCAGGCATTGTTTGTTGAAATACTTCTTTTCACTTGCAGATCTCCAGTCTTTGCTTTTATGTACTGCCTGACAAATGAAGTGGAATGCTGAAGACCTTCTCTCACCAAATTTAAGAGGGGATAGAGCAGAGAAGAAAAGAAATGTACTTAAAGAAATGGTCCAGGACTTCACACAGATGACACATGCTTAGGGGGGAAAAAAAATTAGTTTTAGCAGAGGTAGAACAAGCTTGAGACTTTTCCACAACGTGAAGTTGGGATTCATCCCAGGTTGGATCCAATTAACGCTAACAAATTAATCCTTTGCTCATTTCACCTAGACAAATACAAAAATCATCTGCTAAAGGCTCCAGCTGGCTGATTGTTCACAGATCTTCCAATAATTTTCCAAGACTACCAAGTACATCAAAAGCACTGGATTGACCTCATGTGTTTAAGTGGGCAATAAAAAAAGAGTAACCAGCACGATTGTTGGGTATAGTAGATATGCTTCTTTAATTAATTGCCATTGCTTCCTACAAACTTCTATCCTCCCAACTCTGGTATTGGCATTAGAAAATAGCTAGTCATCTCTTTCAGCCACTAAGTTCTAATAACCATTGCCCGCCTGTTCTCAGGTTCTATATTTTCTTGGCCTTTGCTCTCGCTTTGCTTGTATTTGGCAAGGAAAGAGATTCAATAGAGCACAGTGCCCTGAAAAGAATCCGCAAATGCTGTATGACCTTGGGCACGTTCATAAAACACTCATCTGGAAAATGAAGAGAATTCCTAACTCATAAGGTTTGAGAATTGAGTTAATTTATGCAAAATGTCTAGAGTAGGACCTAGCACAAGATAGGTGCTATTTAAATGGAGAGCTCAGGGACGCCTGGGTGGCTCAGTTGGTTAAGCGGCTGCCTTCGGCTCAGGTCATGATCCCAGCGTCCTGGGATCGAGTCCCACATCGGGCTCCTTGCTCCGCAGGGAGCCTGCTTCTGCCTCTGCCTGCCAATCTGTCTGCCTGTGCTCACTCTATCTGACAAACAAATAAATAAAATTTTTAAAAATGTAAATTGAGATAAAATAAAAATTTTGTCTCTATGACAAATAAAAAAATAAAAATGTAAAAAAAAATTTGTCTCTCTGACAAAAAAATAAAAATTTAAAAAAAATTTGTCTCTCTGACAAATAAAAAAATAAAAATTTTAAAAATGTAAATCACACGTCTCAGTTTGCCTCGGAGGGTCCCAATTTATGCTTGTTGTCTCAGCTTTCCATTAGTTTGGCATTTGTCATTTTTTTTTAAGATTTTATTTATTTATTTGAGAGAGAGAGCATGACATGAGAGGGGGTAGGGTCAGAGGGAGAAGACTCCCCACTGTGCAGGGATTCCCAATGGGGACTCCATCCTAGGACTCCAGGATCAAGACCTGAGCTGAAGGCAGTAAGTTTAATCAACTGAGCCCCCCAGGTGCCCTGGCATTTGTCATTTTTAAGCAGTCCTGGTTTGGATGATAATTCATGTGCCCCACCTGTGCAAAATAGTAAAACTGCTATTATTATTATCATTATCAACAAATTATACACATGTATTTCTGGTAGTTTAGTGGAGTCCTGAAAGAATGCACAAACATAGTTAGATATTAATACATGCTGAAATATTCTAGAATCAGAATAGTGTAACAAAAAGAATTAGTTCTCAAAACACTTGTTGTGTGATTTGATGGAATTTACCTAACCTTTCTCAAATCCAAATCCTCTACAGTAAAACCACATAATATATAGCCTATGAACTCAGTGATTGTAGGTATCCAATGAGAAAATATAAAAGAAAATAATTTATAAATTATAGCACTTGATATAAATGAAACATAATTCTTGGACTAAAATTTAGATTGAAGTATCATGTTTTCATAAATGCCATATTCAAAAGCTGGTTCCATTCGGCCACAAGACTTCTAAGTACCTAGTATTACATATGTATCACTGGATTTATAATATTTGGTTAGAAAAAAAGCATCAGTAATCAAAATGATCGGTTGCTTGGCCATGCACTAAGAACTCTTAGAACTTAGCTGTTCCTATTTCTTGACTTGCTTGGGCACATTAATATGTACAATAGAAACAGTAGTTAAGCGCATGGGTTAAAGCCATTGTTGTGCCACTAATGAGCTGAATAGCATTAAGCAAATTATTTAATGAATCTAGGTCTCAATGAAGGGAATACTATTACCTATTTCACAAAATTATAATGAGACATAAATGAGATCATGATTATAAAAGTCCTAGCACAGGTACCTTATTACGCTTGATACATAGTAAAATCTAAATAAATGTTAGCTCTTACATCTAATTTTAAAGTTCTTAACGAAGCACCAAGGTGAGCTCAATCTTTCTGTTTTAGAATACATGTTATTACTGTGGAGTAGGAGGTTAACAGGCAGATAGCTTAGCTTCTGACCCTAAGAAAATTCTAAATCGTATCTTAAGGTTGACAGGAAGACAGCAGTTGACTCTGGTTGACAAATATTTATTAGGTAATTTCTATATGCAAAACACTCTGCTAAGCACAGTGGAATACAAAAATAAGTAAAAGTTGACAAGAAGTTTGTAACAACAGCAGTCTAACAAATTATAGCGGAAAAAAAGCGGAATATAGAAAGTTGTATGAGAAAGGTACAATAAATAATATTAAAGCTCAACAAAGATTATAATATTGAGGTTAAATTTTAAAGGTTTCATGGGCAGGTCCATGGATGGTGACATTTTAGATTTGCTCCGAAGGTGTGGACAGGCAGAAGGGAAGGCAAGAATGTTCTAGGAACTGAAGAAAGATTTATTACCAAATATTTAGCTGTCTGCTGGAATCAAAGTATACTCATGGACTATTGATGTGAAACTTAAAAACAAGGCTAGATTTTTGAAATCTCTGTATCAACCTTGCTCAGGATAGTCTACAAAACAGTTACTATTTACTCACTAAATTGTGTCATTTTTAGCTGCACTGGGTGTCTCAGAGGTCAAAGACATTTGGCCCATACTGAATCTTCGAAAACCATTTCAAGTAGGATGACACAGCTTTTTATATTATATGTCTTCTGTGTATAAACCCACATTAGAATCATGAGAATGTATTGCTGGTACATTTCCTAATAATGTAAGTGGCATAAAGAGAATCAGACCCTAAATCATGCTAATAAAACTAGTTTGAATTGTTATCCAATTCAGTGGCATTCATCCCTTTGTTAGAAATTCGACAAATATTTTGGAATATGTACCAAGAACTGTGAATAAGGAATTAAAAACTAAAGACTATGGGCCTTTCTATGCCATTATCCTACTGTAAACATAAGGGAATAAAATTGGTTCATAATTCCTATAGCCATCTACTGTGAATACCAAAATCTATTATGTCTGTTGTTTGCACTCCATCCCAACTAATGTGGTCTTTTCTAAATGGATTTATCTTCTCAGATAGATTTTGTTGTGGTGGTTGTGGTTGAATTTCAGAAGATGAGAGTCTCTCCTTGCATTTTCAGTTGGGCTAAGGCACTATAAATTATCACTATTGAAAAAGCTTCATGAGTATGCACTGAGTAAAATAGAGTTGCTACTTTTATCTAATGGCTAAATTTAGCTTTTTAATGCAGATTAAAGCAGCCAATCATTTATTGAAAGAAATGTTTTCTTTTTTTTTTTTTTTTTAAGATTTTTATTTGCTTATTTGACAGACAGAGACCACAAGTAGGCAGAGAGGCAGGCAGAGAGAGAGGGGGAAGCAGTCTCCCTGGCGAGCAGAGAGCCCGATGCGGGGCTCGATCCCAGGACCCTGAGATCATGACCTGAACTGAAGGCAGAGGCTTAACCCACTGAGCCACCCAGGCGCCCCGAAAGAAATGTTTTCAATCCTGACTACAAATACATATATTTGTTCTCTATTGACAATTATATTTTCTCTTTTGGTAAAACATCTCGTTTCTGCATTTTGACATCAGAAAGAAACGTAACTGGGATGATAATATCTCCTAAAACTCTCATTTTCAACCTCAGATTCTTCACCCCTCACTAATCTGAGGTTCTCTCTCTCCGTTTTATCCTTCATAGATGTTTCGCTGAATTAGCAACCACTCTTGGAAAATAAATGTAGGCCAAAGAATTTTTTTTAAAGATTTTATTTATTTATTTGACACAGAGAGAGATATCACAAAGAGGCAGAGGCAGGCAGAGAGAGAGGGGAAAGCAGGCTCCCCACTGAGCAGAGAGCCCGATGCAGCCGGATGCTGAGCCGGATCTCAGGACCCTGAGATCATAACCCAAGCCAAAGGCAGAGGCTTACCGCACTGAGCCACCCAGGTGCCCCCCAGGCCAAAGAAATTACATGATTTCAAATTGTCCATCTACAAAATTACTTCAAGTCACTTCTACGCATAATCAAATCAATTACTTTGGTCTTCAACCCAATTAAAATAGCACTCATAATTTTTAAAAGTAGAACCACTTGTTGAATTAGAAGCCTTCAAATTAACCCAACCTATATGCATGATGTCATTGACTTAACTTGGATGCCCCTTTGTTTCCAAAGCATGACATTTAAGAAAAGATATAAAAGGGAATTTTTTTGTTGAGAGGTGGATTAATTCTTTTACATGGTATCCAGAGCTATAGGGAAAAAAGAAACTTGGAATAGAAAGTAGCTCTGGTATTCTAGTCCTAGAGCTGATGGATTCTGAGAAAGCCTTTTAACTCCTTAATAAAAGCAAATAGAAATACTTCTTCATAAATACCTTATAGATATATTGCTTCAAAAATACCATAAATAGGGACGCCTGGGTGGCTCAGTGGGTTAAGCGGCTGCCTTCGGCTCAGGTCATGATCCCAGCGTTCTGGGATCGAGTCTCACATTGGGCTCCTTGCTCGGCAGGGAGCCTGCTTCTCCCTCTGCCACTGCCTGCCGCTCTGTCTGCCTGTGCTCGTTCGCTCTCTGTCTCTCTCTGACAAATAAATAAATAAAATCTTTTTTAAAAAATACCATAAATATCATTGGTAATATCAGGAACAAAAATAACTTTATATTTTAAATAAATACTAAATCCTCATTTTAGTATTCAAAAAAAGGGGAAAATTGGAGTGTTGGCCTTGAATATTTCTCAGGGAGACTGAGACAGTCTCAGCCATGCTCTGCTTACAGTGTTTCTAAGACCAAGGAAAATGCTGGAATAGTTAGGTTGTTTGTATGTTTAAATGGTCCTACTTCTGTTATTTGGATCATCAAAATAGTAACACTGAGACAACAACAACAAAAAAGTCTGTTTGGAGCAGAGGAAATCACTCCAAAATGTGACTGAGTGTAAAGCACAAATGTTTAGGAAAATGAAGAAACTGGCTTGGGGGGGCTGTGAACCACCTCCTTCAGTTCCAGTTCATTCTCAGCATGCCTGACGATACTTACTTTGATATGACCATTAAGCATTCAGAATTAATGAGGTACTCAAGCTGTATTTTAGCTACCCAGGAAGGCTTTTTTCCACATTTTTCAGTGGGAAGGAATAAATGAGTTAAACCAAGATTTTTTTTTATTTTTACCATCAAGAATTTATTTTCTTCTGTTATATTATTATGAGGAAGAAAATTCAACACCCATCAGCCCTTTGATTTTTCAGTGACAGAGCAGATGACCTCTTAAAGTCGCTTTCAGCTTCAAGCTTTGGGTTCTCTATTCTTCAAGATGTCAGAGATCTAAGTAAGGCACAAAAGGAGTGCTGGGTAGAAAATGCAGGTGTAGGAAAGGGGCAAATTAATGTTCATTATCCTCCAATTGATCAGGATGGTGCCATCATCTGCAGTACTATTGAACCCTGCTGAGCAAATAACATAAACTCTGAAAGGCACCTTCTGGAACAGAGAGAATTAGGGCAGCATCAGTCCTGCTACTGTTCCTGCCAGCAACTCGGTGACACTCAGGAATACACGGGCATGGGTCTCTCAATTTCAGTGGCCTGCACATTCATATGTGTTGGATACTGACTGCCACTGTCTCTTCCTCCACTCTGCTAGCTTTCCCTTTACTCAAAGGGAAAACTAGAGACATCCCTCCCTGACTAAATGGTCTCTATATTCAAAAAAAAAAAAAAAAAAAGTAACTACTGTAAGGAGAGAATAAAGAAGCCAGTATGTCTCTATTTCTATAATTACTTTTTTTTTTCTAAAATCTGAACTGTACAATCTGTGAGTACAGGCATTCCAACGTCAGAGTTAGGTTCTTGAATTCTGTATCACCCTATTACCCCCCAAGGAATTTAAATTTAACATAGTTTGCAGCTTAAAAGCAGCATAAAATAAAATCTCAGAAAATGTCATGGCACCGCATCAAATATTTAATGTCAGGTTCCCTTATGTTCATTGCATTGCAAAAGGCAACCACCAATTATGCAATTTTGGAATGATATTTTACTTTGTAATTAAAAACCAAGTTCCCCATGCTTGGTATTTGTAGCACATATGTGCAAAGCAATTGCTCCTTGGGAAGGAAAGATGGTATCTTTGCACTTTGAAAGACCTCTGCCTACCACGCTGTTACAAATGAGCTGTTCTCTTTTGTCAGCATACTGCATGGAACTTCATAGTTAGACTTATTATAGAGGAATCACCGAAGAGCATGCAAGCATAAGCCCATTGTTCAGAACTTGGTGTGAATTTAATGACACCATTTCTTAGTTCAGTGTTACAAACATTGCCCTCCTTTACTTATAATACCGAAAATTCCATCTGATATGTTCTCAGCTTTTAATTGTTTTTCAACCCTAAATTGGCGTCATTGGACTATTTGAATATAATTTGAATAACAATGTACCAGTTGATACGATGCTGAGGAAAAGAAGAGACCTGTAAAATTGCCAAAAATATACCATCTTGCTTATGGTCTCTTGCTTCACCTTTTATCATGCTCTGAGAAGCATGCATTTTAATGAGGTCTCTTCCTTTGAGGTCCATCCATCTTTATGAACCACCCCATATGCTGAGACTGTGGGGCTTCCTTCATTCTGACACAATGTAGCTTTCAACTTGCCTAAATAAGGAAGAGTACTACAAATCTTTAGCTATTATTTCATAATTTACTTTCAGCCAATGGAATAAATGTTCTGTCTTACTGAGGTCCCATAAATAAAGGTACAATCATCAATGTAGACATCATAGCAAAGGCAACACTTTAATTGGGATACTAATGAAACCTCAATATCCACAGAGCAAAATTTTTCAGAAACCAAATCTTTATTCCATATGCACCAAATCCTTTTAATGGTTGAACAGTGTTAGGTGGAAATCATTCTTAAATTATTACACAATTTTCTACCACCTTAAATAGGGCACATTGACTGCAATAAAAACATTTTTTCAAAATGACTCAGGGGCACTTGAGAGCATCAATCATTGTTTAGTACTCTGATGTAAGAATGACCTCAAGACCTAAGCACTGTTTTCCCTCTTATTAAATGACTCCAGGCAATTGTTTTCAACTTACTGTAGAATTTTATAATTTGGGGTGCCTTTCTAGCCACAGAGAGTTTAAACTTTCCTTCTTAACCTTGTCATTGTGAATAGGAAGAGTAAAATGTTGCCTCCTTCTTAGGATTTTTACTCTACTTTGGACTCAAGAGAAGTTGTTGGACCTGTATAGGAACGTGAGTCCACAGACACCAATTAAGGACTCAGGGGCATGTCTATTGGGAAAGGCACAAGCTTTCTTGTGTGCATTTGGCAACGTTCAGGTGGTCTATTCAGAGACCTTTATGGCTGGAGTCCTAGTCTATCAGTTCAAGTAGGCAAGCTACTGGGTTCTTGAGTTCTCCATAAAAAGGGTGTATTAAGATGCTATAACTGACTGAAACTTCAGAGAAGGCAGATAATTATTATTGGTTCCTAGAAAAAAACTTTAACAAGATGGAGTCAGTTGTTTTTTTCTTAACTATAAAGTAGTTCATGTAGTTAACAAAACAACACAGAGGATGGTTGACTTTTAAAAGAATTCTTCCTTGGTTGATATTCTACTAAATTCTAAACATGTAGCCTATTATAGGGTGTTTTTTAAAATACTAGGCCTATTTTAAAGCTTATTGATGGTGTTGAGATGATAGAAGTATAAGAACTCGCTTATAACCCGGTCCCACAGTATGGACTCTAAAGGTACTGTTTTAGCAGAACTCCTATATCAGGCTGGAACCATATTCACGTTTGTACAGTGTAATATTAGGAATCCAGCACTATAAAAACACAATGCTAGATTAAACAGCTAACCACTAGGGAGATCATTAAAACTCAGGAAAGAGGAGCAAAAAAATGGCTTTTATTTTGCATTCTATATTTCTGTATAGTTTAGCATTTTTAACGACATATGTATGAGTATATATGAAAGCATATATATGCATGTAGGGGTGTGTGTGTATATGTGTGTGTGGGTGTGTGTGTATATGTGTGTGTGTGTGTGTGTGTATGTATAATTGTTTTTCAGCTAAAGAAATCTTTTGATTACACATAAAACCACAAAAAAAAAGATAAATTTCATTTCAAACAAACAAAATAAACTTCACTTTACTTATTATGGGATGACTCAAATACAATCAGAATTTTTCTGCTTACTTATTCCTTAAATGTATTCAAGTTAGGTGTTATATCAGTTTGCTGCTGAACAAAGTACCACAAAATGGGTTGCTTAAAATAAGAAACATATGGGCACCTGGGTGGCTCAGTGGGTTAAGCCTCTGCCTTCGGTTCAGGTCATGATCCCAGGATCCTGGGATCAAGCCCGGCATCCGGCTCTATGCTCAGCAGGGAGCCTGCTTCCCCCTCTCTCTCTCTGCCTGCCTCTCTGCCTACTTGTGATCTCTGTCTGTCAAATAAATAAATAAAATCTTAAAAAAAAAAAAACAAACATATTATCTCACAGTTCAGGAGCCTGGAAATCCAAAATCAAGATGTCAGCAGGATTGATTCCTTCTAAGGACTATGAGGGAAGAGTCTGCTCTGGGCCTCACTCCTTGGCATACAGATGGCTGTCTTCATGTTCACATGGCATTCTTCCTATACTTGTATCTGTTTCCATATTTCCCCTTTTTATAAAAACACCGGTTATATAATGGACTAATTTTAAGTGGATTACTTCTATAAGACCTTGTCTCCACATGAAGACATATCCTGAGGTACTAGGAGATAAGACTTCAACATATGAATTTGGGAGGGACTCAGTTCAACCCATTCCAGGTGTCAATAATTCATAGGCCTCATGGAGATCTGGCCAATCTGACGATTTTCTGCAACAGCTTTGGACCCACTGCCTCCCCTGTCCCACCATCCACACCTTCATTCTCTTGCCTATCAACTTCTGCTTACAACTTTGGTAAAGGTGGGTAGAGCCACACGCCACTTCTGTCATCAGGCAAGTAGTGTTTTTAGGGAAATAATTCAAAGGTAACTGGAAAATCTCTTTCTATAAAGACAGAAATTTCCCTGGAAGTTGAGAGTCTTGCCTACACAGTGCCCACACAGACCCAAACTGATGATTAATTTTTTCCTTAGTGAAGACTATTGCTTGAAAACTCATTTTGGTAGGGCTGGCACAATAGCATGTTAATGTGTATTAAAATATATACATATGTATCTATATAGATAAATAGATAGATAGATATTTCACACATGCACATACCAGTGCTGGGATTTTCATTTTACCTAATCTTGAATGAGAATTTTACCATGAAAGTATATATCTCGTTAACTTCTACTTATATCTTTCTGATTCCTATTCTCTTAGTTTCTTACACTAAAAGACCCCAAACATCCCATATATCTTATTTTAAAAGGAAATTTCAAAGGTAATTGTTTTTATAAAATCATAAAGTAAAAAGAGGACCTTTACAATTAGCCATTGCAAACCTTCATTTCACGCAGAAGGAAACTAGACCCACAGGGGTACTACTTGGTGATATTGAGTTAATAACTGGAAGAAAATGGTTTTCCTTAGGTGGAAGACCCCTAGACTCCATGCATGTCTTCTTAATATTTGCAATTATGATCTAGTTTTAAAAAGGAACCCTGGGGCCCCTGAGTGGCTCAGTTGGTTGAGCAGCCAACTCTTGGTTTCCACTCAGGTCATGATCTCAGGATTGTGAGATCAAGCCCAGCTTCGGACTTGCAGCTCAGCAAGGATTCAGCTTAAGATTCTTTCTCTCCCTCTCTCTCTTTCCCTCCCAAGAGCTCTCTCTCTCTCTCTCTCTCTCTCTAAAGTAAATAAGTAAACCTTAAAAAGAAGAAGAAGAAAGACTTTTTGACAGAGACAGCACAAGCAGGCAGAATGGCAGTCAGGGGGAGAGGGAGAAGCAGACTCCCTGCTGAGCAGAGAGCCTGCCATGGAGCTCAATCCCAGGACTCTGAGATCATGACCTGAGCCAAAGGCAGATGCTTAACCAATTGAGCCACCCAGGGCACCCTATTTAAAAAAATTTTTTTTTTAAATTTTCTTACTTTGGGGCACCTGGGTGGCTCAGTTGTTGCCATCTGCCTTTGGCTCAGGTCATGGTCCCAGGGTCCTGGGTTCAAGCCCCACACTGGGCTCCCTGCTCCCCAGGGAGCCTGCTTCTCCCTCTCCCTCTCCCTCTGCCCCTGCTTGTGTTCCCTCTCCATCTCTCTCTCTCAGTCAAATAAATAAATAAAATCTTTAAATGAAATAAAATAAAATTTTCTTACTTTGATATTGTTCCCCAATCTATAAATCATATCCTTCTTCCTGCCTAACTGCCATCCACACTAAATCTGGAATGGGATGCTTGGCTAAATTTCCTTTGTGGTGGATATTACAAAACCAGACAAAGAGTATTTTTCCAGGTATTTGGGACCTTGCTTGATGAGTGAATTAACACTAACAACAGTTAAAAACAACATCAGCACATATATGTACATTATTAAAAGCATAAATGCATATGATCATTTGATCACTCCTACATGTATAATCAATTTAGGAGCAGAAAGGTGGTTAGCTTAAATTCCATGATATGCTAACTTTGAAATTTTAAATGTATTCAGAATTTCAGGAAATGGTTCCAGTAATTCCTAAATAGTTTATGCTTTTAGCTATTGGATTTCATTTCAGATGTATCAATACCTAGCCCCAAATAATGAAAACTTCAGATGAATTCAAATGGAATCCCTTCTTGTTTCAAACTTAGGGGCTGAAAATTTCTCTACTTTAAAAATAAAGTAGGAAATTTTTCGACTTTAGTAAACAAGACATAGAAAAATTGCTTTAATTTTTTTTATGATTGAAACATCACAGTGCCATTGAGTTATTGTCTGATGACAATTGCAAATACATGGTGGTGCATATTTGATTGGGAAAGTGTAATACACTGACGTGAATCTATGTTGACCCTAAGAAATGGGTAGCCAACCATTATTTTGTTGCTTTGTAGGATTTGAAGTCAGTTGTTTTTCTGTGTGTATGTTACAGTCTCTCATAGACACTCAGCAGAGGGATGGTACAGTTCCATTCATTCCTCCAGCAGACCACCATGTGTCCTGCCAATTCCTGGGAGTCATCTTCCTTGTATAAAGAAACCCTAAGATAGTAATTCGTTTTATTGACAATGTGAAGGCTTCTAAATCTGAATCAAGATAATATACACATGAAACAGAAAGATTTCTTTCTTGACTCATCCAGTGTAATCCTATTTTGCAAGTACCTACATGTATTATTTAGGTCCTTTACATAAAAAAATAGGATAAATAATTCCCTTGAAGTCCTAAATAGTTCCCTATTTTTTGTCTGCTGACAGTTTCTAGGATAACTGTATTTTTGGGGTACCTGGCTGGCTCATTTGGAAAGGCATGTGACTCTTGATCTTGGGGTTGTGAATTTGAGCCCCACATTGGGTATGGAGATTAGTAAAAATAAACAAATTTGAATAAAATAAGATAAAAAGAATTATTGTATTCCTTTTCAGATGTTAGAAATAATCTATTATATACTTTGAGGTCTAAGAAAATCTAAGCGTATAGGAGGAGGTCAAAGACCATTAAAAGAAAGAGTGCTCAAGGGACGCCTGGGTGGCTCAGTTGGTTAAGCGGCTGCCTTCGGCTCAGGTCATGATCCCAGCGTCCTGGGATCGAGTCCCACATCGGGCTCCTTGTTCAGCAGGGAGCCTGCTTCTCTCTCTGCCTCTGCCTGCCACTCTGTCTGCCTGTGCTCACTCCTGCGCTCTCTCTCTATCTGACAAATAAAAAAAAAAAAAAATCTTAAAGAAAGAGTGCTCAAAATAAGAAAAGAATGTCAAAAGTTTCTTTGTTTAGAAATCTGCAATTTAATGGGTTTTACTGCAGTGGAATTTCTATGCATGCATGCATACATACATGCATATACGTGTATATGTATACATATATATGCACACATACATTGCTTTAATAGGATTGCTCCTGGAGGGGGGCATTCTAAGAAAACAATGATATTACTCCACCTGCCCCATAAAACACCTTACGAAACAACAGAAGAACCATCACGCTAAGAGAGAGGTTTCTAGCCTTTTGTGACAGAAGTATCCTGACAATTACTGGCAATAATATTCAGCTACAGTTGGAAGAAAATGACTTTTAAAAGATAAATATGTCAAGTGAATGACCAACACAGCAAGGACAGAGCTAGCCCTTCTCTCTGCCTTTCTGGGAGGCTGCACTCTCCCCACACACGGACCCTGACCCAGGAATCTGAGTCTAGCAGTGCCTGCAAGAGCCAAGATGACTCCCAGGAGGGCAGGCCTGTGGCTCCACCAGTCCACGTCCACAATGCCCTGCCACTTCAGGGCCAGAAATGTGTGCTCAGGCCTTATCTTGTGCTTGGTCACTTGGTGGAAGGGTTTCTACTATTATGTCATTGTTTTATCTCCTGTCCTGCTCTACTGTGTGAAGCCTCACAGATCCTCAGGGTCAGTAATAAACATGTTTCAAGTATTAAAATATTTTGATCCTCTCCAAAATCCAATATTTTTCAATGTCATTTATAATCCCGAGGAAAATTTTCAGCCACAGAGAATTCATGGTTTCATTGATGCCTTGGAAAGGTTAACATTTTCCAAAAAGCCTTTTTTTCCATGAGTAAAATAATATCTTCTATGCTTAGTTTCAGAGAAATATTATTTGAGGCAGACTCAGACATTACTTTTGTTACTTACATTCATAACTTTCCACTGGCCCAACTTTTCATTGCAAATACGTGCCAAGAACACTGTAATAGGCTATCTGGTGAGGTATTGTAGGCATATTCTGTGCCTTTGCCCCGTCTGATTCTTCTGCCTTTGTGTTCCCCAAACCCATTGCTGTCTGCTATTCATGACATGACTTATCACATCTAATCTTCTCTCATAACTATCTGTTCACATATTGTTCTTCCCTACAAGCTTGAAAACTTCTTAATATCGAAACAGTCTTTGCCATCCTTGAACCTTCTGCTCCAAGTCTTATAGCTAGTAGACTCACAATGAACCAGAAGATCTCCTTCAACCTTGGCCCATTTTGTTATGTAGCATCTTGTCTCACTCACCTTCAGGGATGTTGTGGAGATCATGTGAGATGCATAACCTGAAAGTATTTGAAAATGAGAAGAAACCCCTAGTCCAAGTGCAAGGCACAGCTATTAATCAATAGATAATAAACAATAAAATTGCTTTCTTTGAAGACTGTTAAAATTTTATGGATGATTTCTTGAGCCAATTATCTTAGCTCTGTATTGATGTCTTAAATGTATTAATCGATACACAAAACAGCATGAACCTTTCTAAAAATCCTTCTAAAACGTGGATAAGGCATGGAAGAAAGACGCAGAATTGATATATAATATCGTGTGCATGGCTTATGCTAAGTGAATCTGTATAAGTAAAATTAGTCAAAAGTAGCAGGTTAACCAACACTGGGTGATAATATGGAAAAATCAGCTGCGATGGTTCATTTTATGGGTCAGCTTGACTGGCCACAGAGTGCCCAGATTAAACACTGTTTCTGGGTGTATCTATGTGGGTAGTTTCTGGAGGAGAATAGCATTTCACCATGGATGCAATAAATCACCCTCCCTATGTGGGTGGGTCTTTTCCAATCCTTTGAGGACCCAAATAGAACAAAAGGCAAAGGAAGGAGGAATTTGTCCCTTTTATCCTGCCTCACTAATTGATTTGGAACACCTCACCTCATCTTTTCTGACCTCGGGACTGAATTTATACCCTCAGCAGCAACCCTGGTTCTCAGGCCTTCAGACTGAGGCTGAATTATACCACTGGCTTTCCTGGGTCTCCAGCTTGCAGACAGCTGATCCCGGGATTTCTCAGCCTTCATAACTATGGGAGCCAGCTCCTCATTATAAATCCTGCTGCCACCATACACAGATACATATGGAGATCTATATATGTCTGTCTATAGATACATACCTCTCTATCTATAGTTATATAGATATCCTCACACCTGTTAATTGGCTCTCATGGAGGTAAGTGTTGGCAAGAATGTAGAGAAAAGGGAACTCTCATGCACTATTGGTGAGGATATAAATTGGATCAGCCACTACCAAAAACAGTATGGAGGGTCCTCTGAAGAACCTTCTCTGAAGAACCTTCACTAGTATTAGAAGAAACAAAGTATCAGGATTGAAACAGTCTGGCTATATAAGTTCCTACTCTTCCAAAACTGTCTGACTACAGCACACATTCAAAATTTCTGTGCTTCAGAAGTCTTGGTCCAAGTCACCATCATCTCTTACGTTCCAGCAATGGCCTGCTAATGGGTCTCCTTGTTCAGCTCTTGCTTCCTTTGAAATTGTAGGTCAGATTGTGTCATTTCTCTGTTCTAAACCTTCAGTGGTTTCCCACAGCACTCAGAATAAATGTCCTGACCCCGCTATCTCTTAGCTCTTTGAGTTCACCCTCCACTCCTCTCCCACTGGTTCCATCCAGAGCCTCCTGGCTGTCCTCTGAAAAAGCCTACCTCATTTCCACTTCAGAGCTTTTGTACTTGCTTTTCTCCACAGGGAGACTCTTCCTCTGTTCTTCAAATGGCTGGACAGTAATTCCGCATTGTTTGGTCTCTGCTGAAATGCCATCTCTTCCAAGAAGTCTTTCCTGACTACCTTAGTGAACTCTCACCCCGTATCCTAATGTCTGGTCTCCCCACATCCCACCATCTAGTCTCCCCATATTCCTCTCACTAGTCTCTCCATATCTCACTCTCTAGTCACCTCATATCCCACTATCTCATTTTCTTTTTTAACACTTCTCACTTTCAGATACTATATTTATTATTTGCTGATAAGTTTGTTTAGGGTTTTTTTTTAATGTGTTGATTTTTTTGTCTTTTCCCACTGAGATATAAGTTCCATTAGGGCAGTCATCTTGTCTATTTTACTTACTAATGTATTGTAAGGACCTAGAACCAAGCCTAGTACATATCAAGTGTGTTGGCTTTGTAAAATGGTTAGGCTTAACTATAGACCCCAGAATTCCCCGTCTATTAATCCAAGGAAGAACTACCCTTATGGGCCTGGCTTAGTCAGTTGGAAGGCCTTAAAGAGAAGCTTAGACCTTTCCTGAGCCACAAGACTTCAAAAACAGCAATTGGATATGCAACTGTTCTTCCTTCCCTCTGGATCTTTCTTCCTGAGTGACTGCTGTCTATGGACAAGCCTAAGCTCATGGGTCTTCAGCCTGGTCATGATCTTTCCTTCCTGCCTGCCCCACGGACTTCGGGTTTGCTTAGTGACCCATGATGGCCTATGTAGGTCCATTTCTTGTAATAAACACACACACACCTACACACACCACATATGTATTTTCCCTTCTGATTTTGTTTCTCTGGTTCAACCCTGACTGATGTAGCAAATGTTCAATGAACATCTGTTGAATGAAAAAATAAAACTGGGGGAATATTCTATTACTCATCTACTATTGTGTAACGAATCACTCCAAAACTTTATGGCTAAAAACAACAATAATCATTTATTATCTCTCATGGCTTTTATAGGATGGAAATTTAGGAGTGACTTAGTTTGGCAGTTCTCGCCTAAGTTTTCTCATGAGGTTGCAAGCAGATGTTAGCTGGGGCTATGGTCATCTGAAGGTCTGACCGGGACTAGAGGACCCAGTTCCAAGGTGGCTCACTCACATGGATGGTCAGTTGACACTGGCTGTGAGTAGAAGGCTTCAGTTCCTCTCCACATGGGCCTCTCCAGAGATACCAGACTATCTTCAAACAGGATGGCTGGATTCCTTCAGAGGGAACAATCTAAAAGACCAAACAGAAGCTGCAATTCTTTTAATGCCTTACACTTGGAAATCACACATAATCACTTTCAAATTATTTTAATGCTCACACTGATCAACTTTATACCATATTGAAGGAAGTTACACAAGGCCATGAACATCAGGAGATGAGGATCATTGGATACCATCTTGGAAGCCAACCACAAATACATAGCAAAATTTTAATATTAGTTGTATCTGAATATCGGTATAAAGTATATGCTTTGCCTCTTTATGCTTTTTTATCTTTCCTAAAATCTTTGCAATGGACATATATATATTTTTTAAAGATTTTATTTATTTGACAGACAGAGATCACAAGTAGTCAGAGAGGCAGGCAGAGAGAGAGAGGAAGAAACAGGCCCCATGCAGAGCAAAGAGCCCTATGCGGGGCTCGATCCCAGGACCCTGGGATCATGACCTGAGCCGAAGGCAGAGGCTTTAACCCACTGAGCCACCCAGGCGCCCCCATATATTATTTTTAAATCAGAGAAAAATATGTGTCTCTATCTGTATGTATATGTATATACATATACATATATACATATATGTATCTATATTTATGTACAGTCACATATCTTGGTATATATGGATATATATATCATCATTTATGCTGACAGATCTAGGAACTAAAGTTCTCTAAATTCTTCTTATATTTAGGACTAAATTTCTTTTGGCCTAAATATAAAAATTCATTCCTTATAATATAAATAATTCGAGTCATTTGTAAGAGGATGCACCTGGTTTTGTTTTAGGAAAGAAACTGAAAAAAAAAAAAAAAAAGAATCCATGGTACTAAAATAGAGAAGGGGGGAAAGGAAAAACACTGTTGTACAGAAGAATGCCAGCTAGTAAATGTGAAAAACAGGCTGAATTTGAAATCATTTTGTAACCATCATTATAATAATTGGGTCAGGTAAGGATCATTTGTAAATGTTAAAATTATTGGGTGAAGAGTACTGGAAGACAGGATAGTCATATGATCACCCCGCAGATGATTTTTCAGTTCCAAAGAGAAAGATGGTGATCTGGTAAAAATCCTAACCAGGGAATCAAACTTAAGTTCACCAGTAAAATAACACAGTGACATTATATAATGTAACACGTAATACACATCACTCATGCAGCATTCTTGCCCAAAATATGTAACCTGAACTTAATCATGAGGAAATAATCAGACAAATCCGGGTTGTGGAACATTCTACAAGACAGTTGTTTTGGACCCCTCAAAATACCAATGCATGTCAGACACAAAAAAGATAGAGGGATCATTCTAGACTAAATTAAAGTAGATAAAGGAAATAGCCAAATGCAATGCACTATCTTTGTTTGGATCCTGGATCAAAAAAAGTGACAATTTAGCAAGTTTGAATATGCACTCTATATTTTACATTTTTGCATCAGTGTTACATTTATTGAAAGTAACCTTTTTTATTGTGATTTGTTGGTTTTTACCCTTGTTTCCACACACATAAAACATGTACAACTTAAGAAAATGTGTATGCACACACGCACACACACACAGAACACAAATGTAACAAAATGTTAAGAACTAGTGAACGTAGGTGATGGATATACAAGATAGTCATTAAACTCTACTTTCATCTTCTTTTTCTGTATAATTGGATTTAATTTGCATTAATTTGCTGACTAATGAATCAGCCACTTCTCTTCCTATACACATTGCCCATTAATATATATCATCCTTTGTGGTGGCTTGAAATATACACAAAAACTATGTGATATCCCTCCATTCAAAAGTGGAGCCTAATTTCCCTCACCTTAAGTGTGGGCTGTACTTAGTGAGTTGCTTTTAATAAATAAACTATGATAGAAGTGGTGGTGTGGATGTCTAAATTAGAACATAAGGGTATCATGACTTCTTCCTTGCTCTCTTTCTTGGGTGGCTCACTCTAGGGGCTGCCATATCATGAGGACATTCAAGCAGTCTAGAAAGAAGGCCACTTAGTGAGGGACTGGGCGTCCCACCAAAAGCCATGTGAGTAAGTCATCTCTTCGGAAAGGAATCCTCCAGCTCTGGTCAGACCTTCAGCTGAATGCAGCCCCAGCTGGGAACTCAGCCACAGCCTCATGAGTGACACTAAACCAGAGCCACCCAATTGATCTGTCCCCAAATTCCTGATCCTCAGAAAGTAGGAGATAATAAATATTCGTTGTTAATTTTTTAAATATTTATTTCTTTATTTGAGAGAAGGAGAGAGAGAGTGAATATGAGGGAGCACAAAGAGGGAGAGGGAGAAGCAGGCTCCCTGCTGAGGGATCCCAGGACCCCAGGATCCTGACCCAAGCTTTGGCAGATGCCCAACTGACTGAGCCACCCAAGCACCCCAATATTTATTGTTTTAAATTAAGTTTTAGAGGAATTCATTACACAGTAATAAATAATATACTCATTTTTAAATGGATTTGTCCTTTTATTAATGATTTTTAGGAATTTTAGTAGATATGTATGTGCTGAGAATATTTTTTTCCCTGGTTTAAGACTTGTCTAGGCATTTATGAATGGTGTCTTCGAATGAGCAAAAAGAATTGCACAATCCAATTTAATCTTTTTTTTCTCTTGTGGTTAATGCTTTATGTGTTCTTTGCATGAAATCTTTGCCTCCTCCCAAGATCATAAAGATATTCTCCTTGTAGCTTTGTTTCTGATTTTATTTCATTTTATTTAAGATTTTATTCATTTATTTGACAGAGAGAGAGAGCGCGCACGCACACAAGCAGAAGGAGAGGCAGAAGCAGGCTCCCTGCAGAGCAGGGAAGCTCAATATGGGACTCCATCCCAGGATTCTGGGATCATGGCCTGAGCCAAAGGCAATGGCTTAACCAACTGAGCCACCCAGGCACCCTGATCTTAAGTTTAGATCTATGATCTATCGCAAGATAATTTTTTATGTATGGAGTGAGATATGGGTCAAAGTTCATTTGCTTTCTTCTGTATGGATACTCAGTTGTTCCAGCAGCATTGCTAAATCCTTTGGATTGACTTGGCACATTCGTTGATCTTCATTTATTTTTTAAAAAGATAACATACAGACAAAAGGGCTGAAAATGATACTAAAAATGTCAGTGATGATTATTATTAAGTGGTACAATTTTAAGTGATTTTCTTGGTTTTTTTAGACTTTTCTGTATTTCCTTGATTTTTAACAATGAACCTGTAATACTTTATGATGAAAAATGCAAAGAACATTTAATTTCTCATGTTTCTTTTTTCTCTTTTCCTTGAAATATAACATAAAATCTGTAGGATTATAGCTTAAAATGCATATAAATAAATGTAACTTTAAAATTTTATGTGTTATGACTTACTGATTTAAATAGAAGTCCATCTGAATAAGTGGACAGACACATTATAAAAAGTATTGTGAAAATTATTTGATATTTAGGCTCCATTTTTATGACCTTGATTTATAGGGAATAATTCTGAAAGTCCATAAAATTTGCCAAGTAGAAAACTCTGGACACTGCTTTGAGATATGAATACTGTGTCATTTCTGTTTCAGAATTATTTACATTCTAATTATCACTGTGCTGGCAAAGTGTTTTTCAAAGGCTCAGAGATCCCTTTTTCCTTGTGTGGGTTAAACATTTATGTCACAATCTGGTACACCATTCTTTGGAAACTCTTTGTTGTGTTCAAAAGTAAACACCAACCTTTACGTGTCTGAGTATCACAAATGCCGTCAAAACGAAAGCAGTTTTACTGTAACATGGTATTATGCCCGAAGAGATGAATACATACCGGCAAAAGAGGAAGACAGGCGAAGTATCAACTGTGAAAATTTATAACTCATCAGTTTCGATTCCAGAAATGTCACATAGAACTTTCTTCTTTCTGTTTTGAATTGCCTTTGGATGCCCCGAGTTTCGCTTGAGGTTGACATTTCAGCCTGAAAGGATCAAACACCAGTTGTCTCAGAGCAGCTTTCTCACTTCTGCAGCCAGCTTAGAACATTCCAGTTCACCAAGGGAGAGGCCAACATTTGGAAAGCTCTCAACACACCGGGCCAGCGTTTGAGCAGGACGACAGCCGGTTCATTTGTCGCACAGCCGTGAGGGGCGCGCTTTGAGGGATGGCTGGTATCTCCATCCGAGTGTTGAGAATGGGGGTACGGGGAAGAGGCTCACCGCAGTGCCTCTAACGGACTCCGTAACCAAACCTTTACTCTCCCTGCCGAAGCTGTGGTGCCAGCTCGCACCTACGTATTGGGGGAACCCAGGAGAACATTAAAAACCTGCAGGGAAGGAACACAGCCAGCAGCCCACCGACCGGAGGGGAGCTTGCAGCATGAAACAGATAGTTAACGGGAAGAAACACTGATGGAAAAAAAGAATCCTGGAAAAGTGATCCCCAAATGGCAAAATGACCAGTGAGGACTGAGAGATTTCTTGTGGAAACGTCTCTGCAGCTGGGACCATTTGTCTGTGTTAACAACAGACCTTTTTGGTTTTGGTGGAGGGTTTGACAAGTCACAGTCGCCTGTGTTCTCCTGTCTTGTAGAAAAATAAGGGGAGGTGTAACCCTACGGATGCTTCGTCCTACAGTCTCTCATTTTACCCAACTCTCCTGAGCTTGCCCCTCGTTGTAAACCAGATGAGAAAGCCTTCAGACGTCAGCTATAAAGTCGGAAGGAAAGGTTTGATCTTGGCCATTGTCAGTAGGTCCCTGATGGAAATGAAATCTGTCCGCTCTGGAAACCCTGGCTTCGGTGCTGGGGTGTCCTGTGCAAACCTGGGGGTAAGTGGCTGCGCTGGAAACTGGAACAGCCTCCCCCAGCCTTTGCCCAGTCTCCGGTCCTCACAATTTCCACAACTGCCTCTCCCAGCCCCACGTCCTGCCCAGTACCAATGAACACTTTCATCAGAAGTGGTTAAGTGCTAATGGTGACAAAGGCAAGGTACTGTACCAGGGAGTGAAATAGGTTCCTCTCCTCCGGGACAAATCTGAAGTTACAAGAACACCAAAATCGGTTCAGAAAGTCTTACTTTTCAAAGACTTCAGATGAGATTCTTGTGCTTCATTTTTTAAGCATAAGCAGAAGAATCTGGTATAGTTTAGGCAAAAAGGAGAATATTCTTGGTGCTTGGAAGCCTGCCACCCAACACACACACACACACACACACACACACACCCCACAGTGATTTTTTTCTCTTTTTTTAAGAAAAATGACTCTGGATGATAACTGATTTGAAGACAACTAGAGCAACAGAGTACACGGTACATGTCTACGATCTTCTATCTGTTGTTATGACATGGGATCCAGAGGGAAGATGAGGATTAGCTGTCTCTTTCCAATTTCCATTTATGGATACCATCCTTGCTTTTCTCAACGTCACTGCAGTGGGCTGCACTGTGTCTCCCAACAAGATACGTCTATGTCCTAGTCACCAGAACCTGTGATGAGACCTTACTTGGAAAAAGGGCCTTTGCAGATGGAATTAAGTTAAGGATCTCAAGATGAGATCATCCTGGACCATCCAGCTGGGCCCTAATTACAATGATAATTGTCCTTGTAAGAGACACAAAACGGGAGCTCCTGGCCGGCTCCTTGGTAGAGGATGCGACTCTTGATCTCAGGGTCGTGAGTTCAAGCCCCACATTGGGGTGACACCTACTTAAAATTAAAATTAAAAATTAAAAGAGAGAGAGAGAGAGAAAGACAGAAGAGAAGAGGAGAAAATGGGGGCAGAGATTGGAGTGATACAGCCACAAGCCAAGGAACAGCTGGAAACCACAGTGTCTTGGAAAGGAAGGGAGCAAATCTCTCTTTAAAGTCTCTAGAGAGTGCAGCCCTGCCAACACCTTGAGTTGAGGCTTCTGGCCTCCAGGACTTGGAAAGAACACATTTCTGTTGCTCTGTGGTCTGTTCGCTAAGCAGATTCAGGGAACTAATGCAGTCACCAAAGGTCTTTATCTGTTGTTTCTCCCTCAATCCCTATTCATTCATTTGTTCAGAACACAAGCGTGGGATGTGTCAGGCCCTGAGGAAAGCACGAGGAACACAGAGCTGAAAAAATAATACTTTTTGTTCTCGAGAGCTTTAGAATCTGGTATTACTGATGTCATCCTAAGGATGAGGTCCCCACTTCCTGGGATGGTCACAATAGGGTTCAAGAGGAGGAGCACGTGATATTTGAGGTGTTTGCTGGGTGAGCAGGTTGGGAAGAATGGAAACGAAAGAATTTTGGAAGAGAAAGGAGCATGAACAGAGGTATGGAGGCATGAAATCATGTACCTCCTACGGGAATTGGTTGTTTTTAAGTAAAATTCCAACATAGGTGTGGTGAGAGAAAGGGTAGGTAAGGGCCAGATTACAGAGAGCCACAGTAGCCAGGCTGAAGAGTTTGGAATGCATCACAGGGCGAACAGGAAGCCACCAACGGTTTTAAACAGGGTGAGACTCTCATCACTCCTGCATTTTATAAAGAACCTTCTGGTAGAGGTAGGAAGGTTGGCTTGGAGACTTGGCCAAGGCACAGGGATTTATTAGACAAGTACCGACATGGTCTAGGTGGCAGATGATAAGAGGCTGAACTAAGACCCAACAGTGAGGCTAAAGCACAGGGAGGGATAAAAAGAGAAATTTATGCAAGAGTCTGAACTAGAACAGAGTCTGAGAAAGGTGGGAAGCAAACAGAGAACATTCTATTACTGTAACCAAGAGAGATAAGAGGATCAAGAGGGGAGAACCCAGAGACAGAATCCACTGAGAGGCCAAGTAATGTGAAGCCTGAGAGGAGTCCACTGGATTTCTCAACGGAGAGACCACCGGTGACTACGTCAGAGCCATTTGGCGGTAGATGTTATCAGCTGGCAGTGTCCATTGCTGGCAGGTCCATCAGCATCCGCAAAATGAGAAGGAAGGTCAATAGGACCCTAGGGGTCCCAGTGTTTTCCCTGCACTTTCCTCAGCATCATCTGAGAATTTAGAAATGCAAATCCTCGGGATGCCTGGGTGGCTCAGTGGGTTAAGCCTCCGCCTTTGGCTCGGGTCATGATCTCAGAGTCTTGGGATCAAGCCCGGCACTGGGCTCTCTGCTCAATGGGGAGCCTGCTTCCCCCTCTCTCTGCCTCCCTACTCGTGATCTCTCTCTCTCTCTCTCTCTCTCTGTCAAAAAAATAAATGAAATCTTCTTAAAAAATGCAAATCCTCAGGCCCCACTCTTATTGATCAGATACTCAGGTGTGGAGGCCAAAAACTCCATGTTCTAACAAGCCCCCCATCTATTTATTCTGATACTTGCTAAAGTAGCTTAAAGTTAGAGAACCACCTACTTACATCGGACAGGGCCTTACTACTGAGAATGTGATCCATGGACTGGCCATATCAATTCCATTTGGGAGCTTGTTACAAATGCAGGATTTGAACCCCACACCTGAGTCACTGGATCAGAATCTGCATTTCTAACATGATTCTAGTGGTTCAGATGCACATGGAGGTTTGGGAAGCGGTACTAAAGGATTTCAATCTCAACTGCTTCCTTGCCCCAAATCTCAGATGACATATTATATAAACCCAGTGAATAGCTAATTCAAAGAATGGGAGAGAATTCAATATAACATGCCCAAATTTCCTCCTTTCGAATGGAATAAGAAATAAGAGATAGACAATGGGCCATAGCTCACACGAGCCCAGAAATATTCCTGGAGTAATCAAAGCAATGTGGGTGTTCTTAGTTCTTTGGCATATAATTCCAGGTTATGGAATATATGTTTTTTCTTCAAAAAGGTAAAAAACTTACTGAAGTTCATTTTATCATTCTAGGACACTAGAACTGTATTCAATAAAGTCTCCTATTATCCTTGACAGAGACAGTATATATGGGAACAGGTAAATCTTTATATGACTGAGTAGGGAACTGCTTATGCTAGGAGACTAAGACCATTAAAATCTGTACAATTGACTATATATAAAATATAGCTCAATATTTTTTTTTTTTTTTACAGGGGAGAGCACGAACGCAGTCCCCCACTACCACAAATTATGCAGTCGAGTTTCCCACATTTGGGGAAATCGCAGGGGTCAGCACATCCGGAGTGCAATGGATAAGCCTCGCCCTGGGAAAACCACCTTCGTGATCATGATATCTCCCCTGCCAGGTAAGTATATAGCTCAATATTTTAAAAAAGGCCGAGAACTATTCCATTTATTTTGTGTGGATATAATTTAGCCCAGAGGTATTCAAAGTGTCCTCAGACCAGCCATCTCCCCGTCCCCCCTGGGCTTGTTAGAATTTGCATTAGGTTCCACTCTGACCTACTAGATCAGGATCTCTGCAGATTGGACTCAGGAAGTTGTTTTAACCCGTCCCCCAGTTGATTTCGGATGCCCATTCCAATCTGAGAAGCACTGATCTGGCCTCAGAAACACTTCATAGAAAACCCTTCTGCCTGGAGCGTCTCCTGTTTGCCTCTTAAACTCTTCTCCATTTAAGTGGCTTCATTGATCTTCATGTCCTTTCATGGCTCCTTCTTTCCTCCTTCCTCTTTTTTCTTCCTCTATCTACCTATGTCTTTCTGTTCTACTTTTTCACTTCCTATTTCTTTCCGAGCTCCCTGTAGCTTTGCGCTGCCCCCTTCTCGAAGATGTATACAAATCTAGCACTTCTGCTCAGAAAGTTTGCCAGCCTAAGCAAGTCTATCAGAGACCCATGCTCAGCATTACGGCAGAAACGAAACAGTCCATCAGCTGCTTCGTCCTTGGAACAAAGCAGCTTGCAGAAATGACAGTATAGAAGTAACCATTGTACAGTTCTTTGGTATTAATGTGACTGTAATTAGCAAGAGTGCTCATGACAGTCATGTGCTGATTGCCCACAAAATGTCTGATGGCACAGGAGAGTACAAGATTTTCAGACTAGGGGGCAGTTTACCTGAACAATGGGCCTTGTTTTAGGATTCAGGGTTCATGCCTGCACCACAAGACGTGCCTAAGAAACACTGCAGGAACAAATAGTAATAATATTCATATTAATAAAAAGTTGTTCTTTCGTTTAACTAAAGTAGTTTGTCTTTATTATACGGCCTGCCGTTAATAATCTCATTGCTCCTAATGATTCGGTAGTAAATGTGGTCCAGGCCTTTTTCTATGAGCTTTACAGTTAGTAATGTACTTAAATTTCCCACAACCCTGTGAGTTTGGTACGGTTTGCATCTCTATTTTACAGATAAAAGAAAAGGAGGCTTGGAGAGGTTAAATAACTCATCTAGGGTCCCCTTGCTGGAAATACCGGAGATGGGATTTGCTTACACAGTCCTATATATATATATCCCTTGGGGTCCCGGATCAGAACCACAGTGCTATACTGTTTCTCCGTTGAAAATGAGTTGAACTACACAGGGCACATTTGAATTTCACACTCCTTCATATGTCACACTAAGAGGACAGATTTATTAAATATTGCCATGTCCTAACACTTTCAGTTGGAAAGAATATGGTATAGTGGGACAAATCCTAGACTGGAAGCCAGCAGTCCTCAATTGTAATCTTAGTGTTGTAGGAAACTATGTTTATTTATACTTATATTAACTTTGATTAAATTTGTTTATGATTTTTTAATAAATTTAATTATATTTATATTTACTACCACTAAATCAATAACTATGTTTATTTTTATTTGTTCATATTTATGGTTCTCTCCAGATCCAATATTCTATGAATTCTAAGACTAAAACATAGTCCTGGGGAATAATTAAGTTTAGAAATCTAATGGTACATAGAAGCATAATTAATCAATTTTCTAATTATCCCTTTAGCTATAATATAAACAAGTAAGATGGCATAATTCTCGATTCCTAAGGCAGAATGAAGTGTTTGCTAGCACACACGAACAACACACATAGATATACATTAAAGCCTAAAGTACATTTGCTCAGTATAGGGGCACCTGGGTGGATCAGTGGGTTAAGCCTCTGCCTTCACCTCGGGTCATGATCTCAGGGTCCCACATAGGGCCCCCTACTGAGCTGAGAGCCTACTTCTCCCTCTCCCTCTGCCCCTCGCCTCTACTCACATGCATGTGTGCTCTTTCTCTCTCAAATAAATAAATTAAAATTTTTAAAAAGCCAATTTGCTCAATATAATAAAGGCCAGAGGTGATGAATTGTATTGGTTTCCTATTGTTGCTGCAACAAATGATCAGTCATGCCGTGGCTTGAGACAGAACTGATGTATCATCTCATAGCTCTGGAGGTTAGAAAACTGAAATGTTTTTCACAGAGCTAACCCAAAGTTTCAGTAGAGCTGCATTTCTTCTGGAGGTCCCAGGCAAAAATCCATTTCCTTGACTTTTTCAGCTTGTAGAGGCTGCCCACATTTCTAGGCTGATGACTCCCTTCATTCATCTTCAAAGCCAGTGAGAGCAGGTTCCTTTCTTACATCACATCACTCTGACCTCTTCTGCTCCTCTCTTCCACATACAAGGACCTTTGTGATTCGATTGAGCCCACGCAGATCAGCCCGGACAATCTCTCCAGCTAGAGATCCTTAAAGTCCTGCCTTCTATAAAGTCCTTTTGTTACATAAGATAACACAATAACAGGTTTTGGGGATTAGGACACGGGCTTCTCAAGAGGAGTCATTTTGTGCCTACTATGGGGGATATTTTAGGGTTCTCCAGGAAGGCTTCCATTTCATATATTTAAAATCAAAACACTGTTTGTAGTGAAGAGGAAAAATATTCAATTCTGGAATATTGTAATATTTATGAAGCTCACAATTAGGTAATGAATCGCAAATGTTTTACTGAATATTTTCTAGGGTCGATATTGCTTTGAGCACAAGAGAATGTCAGAGCCAGAAAAGACCATGGGGATGATCTAGTGAAGTCAGCCCTCCTTATTTTATACTTTTATATATGCAGAAACTAAGGCCCAGAGGGGCCAATGACTTGCCAGTGAGAGACAGATGTGAGCCTGGAACCTCCTGGCTTGGTTCTTGGGTGCAGACCTCTTCTGTCACATCTTAAGGCTGTCTCTCTCTCTCTTTTTTTCACCCTACCAATAACTTCTCAGACTTTCATGTAAAATTCCTTAGCTTGATGCTTAAGGAAGAATCTTACCTAGTGTCTTTTGGCATATCACACAACTCAGGCATACTTTCACGGTTAATATTAACGACTAGAACGGGCCTCTGACTCTTCCTTCTTCTTTGGGGAAGTATGTAGAAGAGCACAGAACTGGAGAAAGAAAAAAAAAAGTCTTGGTCTTTTGATTGCCATGTGATGATAAAGAGTAGGAGGAAAACTATGCTGTGGTAAGGAAAGTAGCTAAACCACAGATGAGGGGCTCATGGAAAAAAACATTTTATAAATACCCTTTCTTACCCCTAACATGTGTCACATGCAATGCCTTACCTACCCTGAGGAGATTTAATTCCATATGGGCTGTTTATGGAGCACAAATTGTATTCAACACAAAACATGTAAGAATAAGAACAAACTTGGTTGACTCCTTGAAGTATACCACAGCTTTTCTTGGCCAAATCCTTGTTTTGAAAAGGAAAATCATAACTTTTGCATGGCATAGAGCAAAGAGAGGGCAGTGCCAGCCCTAAACACTGGCAGCATGAGCAGCATCGTGGACATTCCCACCCTTTTCTTAAAGAGTAGAAATTCTAGCTTTTCCTTGGAGAAGGGCAGCAAAGCCCTTCTGAAATGCGGCTGCTAGAAACCTTATCCTTAGGAAACTACACTGACAGATTGAAGGTTAAAGAGTATAGGATGATTTCAATCATGACAAGAAAACTTTGTTGAAATAAAATCTGTCCCAGTTTTTTTTTAATTTCAATTTAGCAAGCTAGTAATGAAAAAAGAAATTTTCTGAAATAAGTTTATTGTGGAGCACCTACTAGAATTTTAGTGCAGAAGTCATAACGGTGAGACCCATGTCCCCAGACTCTAATTAGCTTTGTAGTGCTTCACTCATAATATGAATAAATAGTCAAGGATTCCCAGACATCTGGTTAAAACCCCTAACAAGATATAGAAGGGAAAAACAGCACATAGGTGGAAAATGCAGGAAGCAGAATGAATAAAAATTT
>RCUC01154244.1:0-51957 GCA_003697995.1 Taxidea taxus jeffersonii
GACTGTGTTCTTTTTTGGTTCCCTGGGATGGGTTTGTTAGGGCTGGGGAGGTGGTGGCAGCAACAGCTTTCATGTTTTTAGTGAGCTTTTCCCTTCAGTAATATTCAGAGGATCTCCCTTATTAACACTTAGTAAAAAGTACTGGTTCTCTGTTGCTGTGCAACAGATTGTTTAAAAACCTAGCAGCTAACAGAACCCATTCTTGCATATTTTTCTGTAGGTCAGGAATCTGGGCACAGCTTAGCTGGACCATCAGTTCCCTTTCAAGTTTGCAATCAGGCTGTTGTCCCAGAGTCTCCAGTCTCATCTGAGGGCTCGACTGGGGAATGATCTGCTTCTGAGCTCAGGGAGTTGTTGCCAGGGTTCAGTTTCACCTGAGTTGTTGGACTAAGGGCCTTAGTTTTTAGCTGGCTGTTGGCTAGACACTGCCCTCACCTCACCTTCCTCAGTATGACAGATCATTACATCAAAGAATGGAAACTGGGAAGGCAGTAGGTAGAGTCTGCTCATGAGATGTAAGTCAGAATCATTGGTAACCTAATTGTGGAAGTCACATCCCATCCCCTTTATTGTATTCTTTTTGTTAGAAGTAGTGATTAGGATCAGACCACATTTAAGATGAAGGGATTATGCAAAGCTGTGAATAGCAGAAGTGGGGATCATTGGTGGCCGTTTTAGAAACCTGCCTACCACAGGCCAGGGTAGCACTTGTGGAATCTGGTGGATGTGTGAAGTTAAGGAGTAGAAGGGGAAGATGAGGTATTATGAGAAGAAAACAATCTGGGAGAAATAAGAGGTTATGAAAGGCTACAGATTAAGACATATTTCACACTCTGAGAGCATTAAAGCTGGACTGGGCTTTAGCAGTCTTTTGATCTAACTCATGTCATTTTCTCAAGGAGTCCAAAGCTGATAGGGAACCTTGATGAAGCCACAGTGATTGCATCTGAGCCAAGAATTAGACCAAAGTCCTCAAACTCCTTTCTTCAGATTGCCAGCTTGTTGTAATGGAAATAATTCCAGACTGGGAGTAAAGAGATTTGTTTTTGTAACTTTTGATTTGCTTCTAAGTAGCTGTGTGACATTGAACAAGTTAATTCCTTGAGATGTGATTACTCAGTCTAACATGACGCTGTCATTTGTCATGGATATTTCTTTATGTCTCATGAACACATTAGATTTCATTGGTGAAAGTTCTTTATAAACTTTAGCAGCCTTTAGAAGAAAGCATGTTTTTGTTGAAATTAATGATGCATGTTTTGAGGCAAAGCAAGCACCTTCTATTTCCACAAAAGATGAGTATCCGTTCATAAAGATACAGATAACTTTTATCTGTTTCCAAATCTGTGTAAGTCATCTATTTGTACATGATGAACTACCAAAAAACATAGTACTGTTTATTTTTCTCATAAGTCTCCAACTCTGGTCGTGTTCCATGAGGATGACTTATCTTTGCTCTCCCGGAAACCAGCTCAGGTGGATTAACTCAGGGGTGGATAATTCACTTTCAGGTTAGATGAATAATGGCCAACAGGTTGCCACAGGGAGCTTGGCTGGAGCTATGGCTGTGGAGCCATGGTTTCTCTCCATGTACATCTCTCCACTGGTCAATGGGGCTTCCTTATAAAATGATAGCTGAGTTACAAGAGCAGAGGTCCTGCCAAAAGATGGTAGAAATCATGCATTTTTATGACCTAGCTTTAGAAGTCATATAGAGTGCCATTTCCACTGTGCAGCGTTGGTTGAGGTAGTCAGAGGCTTGCCTAAGTTCAAGGGTGGGGAACATAGACCCCATCTTTTGATGGGTTTGGGACAAGGTTATAGAAGAAAATGTGAGCAAGAGCTACTGTTGGGGCCATCTTTGGAAAATACAATCTGCCATTGTATTGCATTGTATTCTTTCATGCCGTGGTTGACCATAATCATATGAGAATGGTTAATGTGATATGGGTTTTTGTTATTAAGTACTTACTAAGTGCCAGACATGTTATAAGATCTGTAATTCTCTTAGAGTTCACCTAATTCACACAGCAACTCTGTGAGTTAGTCATTATTCCCATTTTCACAGATGAGAAGACCAAAGCACATAGATGTTAAGTCAGTTGCCTAAGGTCAAAGCAGCTCTTCAGTGGCAGAGTTCAAATTTAAATCCCATTGACCTAATTCTGAAGTCCCTACATCTAATCCCTCTGCCATATTGCCTCTGTATTTTGATCTGTATCTAAATCTCAAATCATGTGCATGCCATTCTCTTACACACCCCTTCTGCATCCCCATCTGTGTCTGTTGTAGCAAGAATGAGTGGAGAGAGAAGCAGGCTGATGAGGAAGGAATCACATGTAGTAGTAATACCTGTGGAAGGGATGGGGCTGAGCCTGTCCTTAGGTACTCCATGGGCTAGTGCTAGGAGGCCCCAAGAAAAGAACTTAACATGCCACTAGTTCCATACAGAGTTTACAGGGGCCTTGGTTGTGCCTTTAATTTAAAAAGACTTACAGGCATCTAAGGAAATCCAGGGAGAACAGCTAAGTGAGAAGATTAAAAGAAGAAGAAGAGGAAGAAGAAGAAGAGGAAGAGGAGGAAGGAGAAAGAGGAAAAAGAAAATGGGAACAGGGGCTAATATTTGAAAAGTAAAGGAGTTGAGAAGCATCTCTTCTTGTCCCCCAGAAGTTCAGCTCTACTATCTTACTAAATAGTGACAAGCTATCTAATACTTAAATCCTACTGGTTTCTGTGTTGGGATTTTTTTTTTTTAATTGAGGTCCAACGCACAAATTGAGAAAGTCACAATTAGGTTTTGTGCTAGTGTGTATCTGTTTTGACACTTTCTTTATTCACTGAATAGTGTACTTCCATTCATCCAGCAATGGTTAAGTCCTTCTTGAATGTAGGTTAAAATCAAGGGAGATCAGTTTTTACCATTGCCCACTCTACAAGGAACTTCTAATGTAGGAAACAGATGAGCAAAAAGATGACAGGGTATATAATAAATACAGTGATGAATGAATGAACATGCCTGGTTGAATTCATGGAGGAAGGTGCTCCATTCCCCCTCTGGATAGGTCAGAGGAGGCTTGATAGAAGTGGCATTTAAGGGGCGCCTGGGTGGCTCAGTGGGTTAAAGCCTCTGCCTTCAGCTTGGGTCATGATCTCAGGGTCCTGGGATCGAGCCCCACATCGGGCTCTCTGCTCAGCGGGGAGCCTGCTTCCTCCTCTCTCTCTCTTTGCCTGCCTGTCTGCCTACTTGTGATCTCTGTCAGATAAATAAATAAAATCTAAAAAAAAAAAGAAAAAAAAAGAAGTGGCATTTAAGTCAATATATTAAGGAGCTAGAAATAGTTCAGCCTGTTGGAGATCAGGGTACACAGGGCAAGTGTCATGAGCTGAACCTCAGAAAGGTGGCAGGTAGATATGTTTGTGCAAATACATTTCCCACTTCTGTCTTCATGTCTGCCTTATATATGCAGTGATGATTCAGTTCTGGGAATCTCAGGCAACAAACAACATAGGTCCACAACATGACATTTCTCTCTGATCCCTCCGAGATCCCTGGGATCTTTGTCCTCAATGCAAGTATCTCAGTACCAGCAACTCATCTGAAAACTGTCAGGATTGGGGCCTACAAAGTCTGGTGTCCCATCAGGGTACAATCAAGCCAGTTGTAACTCAGTATAAGGCCTTTAGGGTCAGCCTTCTTTCCTCTGGTGTCCCTTCTTTGGAAGCTGCAAGGTCCATGCAGCGCTATCACGTGGTAACACTCATGACTTGGAAGTGCTGTACTGCAGACACAGCACATTGGCGTTGTCTCCTGTTTTACTCAGCGAGGTGAGTTAGTTGTTACGTCGTTGGATATCTAGCAAAATTGAGGGCCTGAAAAGTGATGACTTACTTTTATCAAAAAACACAAACAAAAACACATCCTAGGGAATCTAGTGGTTAAATTTGTTTCTTTCGTCTCATGTCCCCAGCATGTTTCTAGCATGTCCATGGTTCTTCATAGTGGGGAACTCTGTTCACATGAAATCTGAATTGGAAACTTCATCTGTCAGAGGGCTGATGTGGAGCCGTTCTTGACTGAAATAGGCACATGGGGCCCTGAAGCCTTGCTGAGTCCCATTCTGCTCATGCTGGACGCCACGCTGAGGCATTTCTATCTCTACTACGAAAACCAGTCCCATTCTACTGTGCGAATTCTTCATGTTGTACCTTGGAGCTTTCAGGAAAGACCTAATGTCTATTTTTTTTTTTTTTTTTTTTTTTGCCTAGGCTGGGATTAATGTTGGAAGGGTACAGCTGTCCATGTGGGGTTCGCCTCGTCATTCCCTATGGATCCAACCATGAGTTTCCATGGATCAAAGCCAAGCCCCAAAGAGAAAAAAGCAAACAATGAACGAATCAGAAGAGGGGCACCTGGGTGGCTCAGTGGGTTAAGCCTCTGCCTTTGGCTCAGATCATGGTCTTGGGGTCCTGGAATCGAGCCCCACATCGAGCTTTTTGCTCAGTGGGGAGCCTGCTTCCATCCCCCTCTTTCTGCCTACTTGTGATCTCTGTCAAATAAATAAATAACATCTTAAAAAAAAAAAAAACAGAAGAGGATGAAGGCAACGTGGTACAGTGGACAGAACGTGGAAATTCTCATCTTAATTCTGCCCCTAACATGTTGTGTGATTTTTTTACCAGGCAACCTGCTTCCCTTCTATGTGCCAGCATTTCAACTCACAATACTAAGAATCTGAAGCTTGGAGCCTCTCAGGTTCTAATAGGAAATATCCCATGAGGTAATCATTCCCTGAAGAAGACATATAGCTTGTTCCCTACCTTAGACCCCAAAAGGAGGATCGACCCTACTGTTTCACACTCCTTTTCTTGCCCTGCTGTAGTAGGTGTTTTGGAAGTGTCCTATTTCATGGAAAGAGGAGGCTTGACCTCGTGAGTTCAATGAGTTTCACCATGCAGGAAATTAAGTACTTACTCACTTTTTATCCATAATGTGGTTCATTGTGTTTAAACATTTCAGGAGACTTCCTGCCTTATTTTGCTGCCTTTAATACAGGGAAATCCTTGGAATGAAGAGGAGGGAAGGGAAAGACAGAATAGGAGGAGGGCTGTATGTATATGAATTGTCAGCTGCTGTGTCTCTTGTCCTGGAAAAATCAGGCTAGTTTTTATTCAGATCTAAAAGGTAGAAAGAGGAGGATGGTAGAAACCAGGAGGGCATAGATGCTATCGATGATGGAGCTTTTTGTAAAATGTTACCTGTTTCAACTTGTCCTTGTCCCACTCTCTGACATGGAATGGGCCCTTGGAGGTCTTCTCTATCGAGTCCTTCTATTTTACAGAGGAGGGCCTTGGGGCCTGGCCAGGGGAGTGACTTGCCCACTAATGTTGCTACTAGGCATCCCTCTCATAAGATGCACCGCATTGGGAAATAATGGTGCGGGGGCCAGGGAGCCCTACAATGCCCCAGTACTAGTTTGTCCTCCGTCATGGGTTCACCTAAATCATCACGAATTTGCTTGACACTAGGGATTAGACCTAGTTGAGAAGAAACCAAGCCTCCCACAAGAATGACAGGAGAAGAAGCCCATGGGTGTGATATTTTGATAATAGTAGGGGCCACTGTCATTCCTGGGATATACATGGTTGACGTGTTTAGGGGCCTTAAATTTATGAAAACTATAATGAGATGCCCTAACACAAGGCAATGTCTGTATCAGCCAGATAGATCGATGGACAGCTTAAGAGAAGTCTATATTTCATTGTTTTATTTTGTTGTACTCATTACTGATTACATTGGAGGGGTGGAATGTATTAAAGTGTGATAACAGCACCAGAATATATTATCTCCCCCTATATATTAAAGCCCCATATTATTAATTTAAATCCAAGAAAGGTATAAATTGATGGAGCCTCACTGTATTGCTTCTACTTTTCAAAACCTTTTTTTTTTGGCCATTGATGCCATCTAAAGGGATTAGAGAACGTTGGCTTGCCTGACAGCTCAGAAACCTGCAAATGGTGATTTTTTTAAAAATATAATTTTATATATTTTATATACTTTTGGTAGCTCCAAGCCTGACCACCAGAACATTCTGCTTTATAGTAATGCTCTCTGGCTTTGCCACAGAAAACTGTAGCACTGTGCTTTATTTCATTATCTCCAGACTGCAGCATCCAAGATGTAGAAAAGCCTGATAAACCCAATAAATACAGATTCAGCTTACCCCAGGCTCAGTAGCACAGAGGCCTCCACTCTCACCCATTTACTGTGGAATAGGCTTTTATTTATTTACTTTATTATTTTTTTTATAAGAATTAAGTCTACACTCTTATGACCGCCTTGCGCCCTTTCTTGAAATGAGTAAGAAACAAACATGCATGGGCTCATACAGCTATTCTTGTTCCTTGTTTTGCAATTTCTGGGAAGAAAAGGCTTTCAAATGGGAGAATAGATTCCGAAATTTAATCTGAAGATATGTCATTGTTGTGGTATGAGATCTCTCATCGGCCTTCTGCCGGTCAGGATATGTGCTTTTTTTCTGTCCAGGCCTTTATTTTTATTTGTAATCTAGCTTCTTGCCATCTCCCTGACCCTGTATTCTTAGTTTTTTCCTTCTCCTTTCCTCATTTCCTCCAGCCCCTTGTACACACACACAAGCAGACACACACACACCAGCTTATTCAGCAATGCTGGTGGTAGAGACTTACGCACTTATGTACATGTATGCAGTTACCCATATACACACACAGAGGCCATGCACATCCCCATTTCCTTACACATGTACACACACGTGCACACCTACACCTTTAACGTATGCACACACAGCTGCCTGTGCTTTCTGAGCCCGACTTAGAGGTGTGATCTTTGGTATCTCAGGATATAAGAGTCCTAGTTAGTATTACCTAAGTTCTAATTATCGGGATTTGTACTCGATGTTTTGCATGTATTGTTTTATTTAATGTTTACACTTAGGAGGTGGTACTAGCTGTATCCCTGTTGAACAGATGAGATGATTGAGGCTTGTGGTGTGGCGGAGGGGAGGTTCAATAAGTTTCCTAAAGTCATACATCTCATAACTAAGTGGTAAGTGCAGCTGTGGATATCTGGTTCCAATGCCCACACTCCTATCTGCCCTCCAGTGGTACTCTGAAACAGGACCCAAAAAGATTTGGCCCCCTGAAAGAATCTTCAAAATTGAATCAATTAATCGCACATTGCAATGGATATCATGTGACTTCTCTAGGCAAGGAGGGGACATATTCTGATGGAAATAATCCAGACTGGAAATCAGAGCACATAGGTCTTATCACTTTCTCTGTCACTTCCTGGTGACTTGGGGAGGTCCATAAATGGGGAAAAAAATGCCATTTATAGCCGCATAGAAGTACGACTAAGTTCCGTTGAGAGTATGCCAAAAGACGTCTGTTCAAAAACATGCAAAATGATCTGCATTTGAGATACGGTGACTCTTGTCCTTTACCTCTGACACCCTTCTTGCCACATTCACCTGGTTGTTGGCCAGGGAGGGAAGCCATGCCAGAGCACATCTCTGGCCTCTTATTTATTCTAGCAAACACTTGGACCGGCTTCACTATTACCTCATTGCAGGGACATCCAGAGTCAAGACGTGGCTCTTAGTTGATGTGCTTTCCCACTCGCTGGAAGCACCTATATCTTAGGCCTTACCCGTGGCATCTTCCCCACAGCACTGCCACGTGCTTATTGTCCATCCCGGAAGTGAGAACACGGAGAGGAGGCATGTGATGGAGTTACCGTTGCAGAGGTGATATTTACAAGACAGGGACTTTAGAAAATAGGACTTGGAGTTACCAGTCAAGTTCTTTTTTCCTTCATCCGTCATTCCTGCCTTGGAAGTTGTGGACGCATAGAGGTTCAAGATTGGTGTGCATTCAGATATTCGTGCTAGATGGTAATGTCCACTTTTGTGAAAAGTGTCTGTGACCTCTGTCACTGTATATACAACCTTCAGTTGGTACAGTGGTCAGGAGGCTTTCCTGAACTGTGGGCAGGTCTTAGATTATGTAGTATTCTGACGAGGCACTTTAATGGTCAGAGAAGTGAACGTGTGTGTGAATGTGACCAAGATACTTCAAAAGCAATCTTTATTTTATCAGGATCTTAGAAGAGCCTTCCCACTCCCGTTCACCAGTTTCCATAACTTCTCAAATTGAACAAGACTCCTGTGTTAGAGTGATTTGTCCAACATTTTAAAAGCGTAGTTCAACATAGAGCAGAATAAGAACTCAAATAAAGCGGCAGCCTGCAAAGCGACAGGTTTTGAAAAATCAGGCCAACAAAACAAACCTTTGGGTATTCACCGTGGTGGGCATATCCTAAGCACTCATGTATTTTTGGCAATTGAAATCTCTGAAAAGCACAGATTAGCTGGTCCATTGCACTTACAGGCTTCAGGTTACTGGCAACTGGGCTGGCAAGGCTGTTGGTTAGGAGCGGTAGGACACACGGATCATGGTGAGAAAAGTTGCCTGAACAAATATCCCTTATTTCCAGAATAGAGGCAATGGTAGCTATGCTGATGAGTTCATGAGGTTGTGTATTAAATGAGATATCAGTGAAAATTCTTTGTTACATTTCTAAACATTAGGTGGTATCCATGTATCTTTTGGCAATGTTTCTCTTTATGAGCCTCGGGGAGCTTGTTGGATCTGGAGAAAGCAACTGGGTCATAGGGTGTTTTTAGTAAGAACTGCATAAATCTCTCCATAGAGAAGTAGTGTCCAAACTCTGAACTCTTGTAGAGAGTTCATAGTCTATGATTAAATTTAATAATAAACCTAGTTGCTTATAAAGTGTCTAGTCTTTCCAAATACTTTAAAATATTTTGGCTCCTCATCAAACTAATACGAATATATGGAACAGATCCTATGTTGGTTACTAAGCTATAAAAAATACACCTTCCGTTTAGGGACTTCCTTTCAGTAAAGAAACCATCATGTTTGTGCTGCTAGAGACTATAGAGGAGTATGGGTAGGTGAATGATGGAGACTGGACACCTTGTGTGTGTTGGAGGTAGGATGGGTGGTGGTGGCTGTTGAACTTACTTTCTGGATTATTCTCCACTGAAAATGTCCTGCCTGCCCCTGGCCTTCATTTACTGGTCAGCTGTGGGCATTCAGTAATGTCAGTGGGAATGCTGCTCCAGGAGTGGAGAAAGCTTTGTCCTGGGAGTAGCGTAGAGGCAGGGAGGAGTGGATCAAAGTTCAGATTAGAAAGATGTGATACCATCTTGGAGGTCTTTGCACATCAGGGGGAGGAGCCTGTATTAATACTTTGAATATTAACTGGTTAACTGAAAGAAAGTTGTATGTCCATGAGGTCTCTCACAGTTTCAAGGTCTCTGTCTGTCAAATGAGGGTTGTGACTCTGATCTCCCATGTTTCATAGATCCTTGAATCATTTTATCATCAGTACTGATAACGGCAGTGGTTTTTCTAGTGGATGGACAATACTGTATGCCGGTTGCTAGGCACCCATCAGTGAGTGAGCACATGTCTGTGACCTAGGGCTGGTAAAATAGTCATGTGTGGCTGATCTCAATATGTTCTGGAAAACTCTTGAGAAGTAAGTAGAGGATGCCATAAGGACAATCATCAGCTCATGAAACTCATGAGCAAAGGCCAGAAACTGGGCGTGAGCTTGGCCGATGCATTAGTTTATTATTGTTCCTGTAACACCACTACAAACTTGGTGATTAAAGCACACATTTCTTTATTATCTTGAAGTTCTGTAGTTTAGAAGTCCAACACATGTCTCCTCACCTGAAATAAAGGTGTTAGCAGAACTGCACTCATATCTGGAGGTATTAAAGGATCCTTTACTTGGCTTTTCCAGCTTCCAGAGGTTGCCCACATTCTCTGGCTCATGGCCTATTCCCCTCCAAAGGAAATTCCCCAGCCCTTCCAAAGCCCAGCACTGTTGCATCTCTCTGACCACAGCTGGGAAAGTTTCTCTGCTTTCAAGAAGTCATGTGATCAGACAAAATCCACCTAGATAATCCCAGATAATCTCTGCATTTCAAGATCTTTAGCCTTAATCCCATCTGCAAGGTCCCCATTGCTAAAGTAAAGGGTCATATTCCCAGGTTCTGGGAGTTGTGGACACCTATGGGTGAACTGTGATCCTGCCTTCTACAGTCTGTTTATGGGAATATAAGTAATTACACATTGTTTGCACATCAACCGTGAGGCTGTCAGTGAGAAGAGATGGAGTGGGCAGACCATGAAGTGTGTTTTTTGCTTTATGTAAAGAGTTCTGAAGTTACTCCAATGGCAGTAGGGAGCTATTCAGTTCTTAGCACAGGGATATTTCATTTGTAATGAACTACTGAAGTGAGCAGCTCATGGTACCAAAAACCCTTTGCTTTATTTCTATGGGAAAATTAAATCTATTCTTTGATTCAACATACTGGGATACAATGCAGATCTGCCATTCTCATCCCTTTTACCATGTTCTTTTCTACACGATCTCCTTACTTGTTTTTTCTGGAACCTGAGGGAATGCTGTTCATAGTCTATGACTTGTTGGGTAAAAACCTCAGGAAGGTTTTCATTGGGCACAGGTGTTTCAGATTTTGGATTCTGGAACTCGGTCACAGCACAAGGGGTTTAGGAGGACAAAGGGATGCCTGTCCCTTGGAAGACCAGCACAGTGAATTTGTGCTATCTGGAGCTGACAGAGCCTGAGTGTGGAGGGAAATAGCCTTTTCATATAGCCAGTGCAGGTGTAACACTCCATTTTCTCTGGGGTCCGCTAGGAGCAGATCGAGGATGTCTAATGAAAAAATTGGCACTGATTCCTTGTACCTTCAGTGTGTGAGTGGGCAGTTGACTTGTGTGCTTGTTCAAGAATGATTTGTAACACACAGGAGGAGCTGGTGAATAGAGGAAGCCCAGTAAATGGAAAGATTCTCCTGATGGAACTGGGAAACTGAATTTTTTGTTGTTGTTGTTCAGTCAGTTCCAGTTACACTATTGTGTTGCAGAGGGAAACAGCTGAACAGGACATTGGCTTGTACCACCACCAACGTGGAGTCAACCTCCAAGGAGAGGGTTGTCAGAGCAATGTTCGATGCCCGAGCTTCTACCAAATGAGTCACCTAGGTAAAGATAGAATCAAGGTGCTCACATTATATCTGATCACAGAAATGTGAATGCAGAAGAGCAAACTGGCTTTGATCTTCATGGGACTGCAGGCTGGGGAATAAAGAGGGGGTAGTATTTTTAAAGGTTGTCTCTGCTACTTGGGAGAAAACACATTTCACACACATGTGAGACTGCCTATCAGGATGAGAAATGAGTCCATTTGAAGGAAAACTGCAAATTGTTTTCTCGGCGTGAATGTCGTGTGTGTATGTGTGCATGTGTGAGTGAGTTTAATGTGTGTATGCGTGTGCGTGCATTTTATGTGTGTGCATGTGTGCATGGGTGTTTCTGGAAGAGTTAGCATCCTGAGTTGTTGTTACTTTTCTGTTGTAGTTGATAACATCTACGCCCACTGTGGTGCTTGGGGAGGAAGAACCTTCTATCTCTCACTTTAGATGTCAGTGATGTGGCATAATTTTACAGAAAAGGCACAGAACTTGAAATGTGACTTTTTTCCTCACTTGTAAAGAGAGTTGACAGCAGTGATTCTCCTCTGTGTAAACTCATAAAGAGTACCTTGTGAATGAGTGGTAGTTGAATTCATACCAATGCACGTTAGACTTAGGGGTGAATCACTCTTTCTCTGGATGATGAGGAACATCTGTAGGGTTGAGGCTGCTTGTCTGAGGTCGTGCATAGGTCAGTGGCACCAGGGTGAGGCCAGCATCACCTGACTCCCAGTTACACCCTAGGCCAGCCCAGCTGCCTCTCACGTTTGACAGTCTGTGACTCACAGTCCAGATCAATGGTGATGTATAATATTTTACTCTGATTCTAAATCCACAAGCCACTTTTAGAAGTGCTTACACTGATGCAGTCCATTTCATGCTATTCTTATGGATTCTTCAAGTTGAATCTGACTCCCAGAACCTCCAGCAAGAGTGACCAGAGAAAGCACGTATTTGACACAACAGTCCCCCCCCCCCCGCGCCCCTTATCCATGGTTATGGTTTCTACAGTTTCACTTACTGTGGTCAACCTTGGTCCAGAAGCTGATGATCTTCCTTCTGGCCTATTGTTAGGTCACTAGTGTCCCAGCATTCCATCACAATGCCTGTGCAACTCAGCTCACTTCAGTCATCACATAGACATTTTATCCTCACACATCACAAGAAGAAGGGTGAGTACAGTCCAAAAAGGCATATGTGGGGAGAAAGAGAGACATCACCTTCCCATAACTTTTGGTATAGTATATTGTTATCATTGTTATACTTTACTATTTGTTATAATTGCCAATCTCTTACTGTGCCTCATTTATAAATGAAACTTTTTCATAGGTATGTGTAAATAGAAAAAAAATATATGGTATATAGACTGTTCAGTATTATCCATGGTTTCAGGCATCCACTGGGGGGTCTTAGAATGTATCCCCCATGAATAAGGGGGCATTATTATATTATGACAAATATTTTTTGAACCCCTGTTGAATGGCAGGCTCTCTCGTAGAAGGTGAAGGTGCTGCGTTGAAGAAGAGAAAATGTATTTCCTTAAACAGTTCGTATTCCTCTGGGGAGAGGAATAAGAAGCAGATAAGCAGTAAATGTTAAGTCTGATGGAGTGAAGTGCTGTAGAGAAAAAGTGAGATAAACAGGGGGAGGGAGTGCTTTGGTAGGAGTGCAGTAACACTTGCTATTTGACATAGGATAGGAAGAGAAGGCCTGATGAGTGGGTGATATTTGAGCAGAAATCTGAAGTAGGTAAGGGAGTGAGCCCCGCAGATATTTGGGACAAAGGGAATCATGTTCTGGGCAGAGGAGAGCACATATGTGGAAGCCTTGGGAGAGGAGCAGGGCTCCCAGCTAGCCTATTTCAGAACAAGTAAAGTGGCCAAGGGTGGCTGGAGCTGAGTGACCTTAGGGAGTGAGACAAGATGGAGTCAGGGACATACTGGGCCCCTGCTCCTCACCCAGGAGCTCGCAGGCTATGGAAGCACATTGACTCTTTCTCCAAGTGAGATGGTGGCATTTTGCGTCACACGATTATCTGATCACTCTGGCAGCTTTGTGAGAATGGACTGTAGGCTCCAGTGATGATCCAAACTAGAAATGACATTTGGTTGGTAGGTATGGGGCAGCTGCTAATGGGAAATAGGACAAAAACCTTGTCTGTTGGATTCTTGAAGCAAGTTTTTACATCTAAATCAACACTGGGCCAGGAGAAACGTGGTCAGCAACAACCCCAGCAATGGGTGGTGGATTGTAACAGCTATGTCTCTCGACAGAGTGAGATACCGCGAGCGAGTATCCACTCCAGTTCCTGTGCTTGCTGTCCCAGGTCAGAAAACGGCAGCTGGTGTTGCTTGGCTTTCTCACGTGGCTGTAGTCTCAGTGGTAAAGGCAGTCTCTTCAGCCTCTCAGGTTGCTGTGTGAGGAGTTCCTACTAAGAAGGTTATAACCATACTTCCCAGTGACCTGTCCTTCCTCAGAGCACTGTGTAGCTTGTGGCCCTGTGACAGGACCTTGGCTAACATGGCCACCTGAATAAGCATTAAGAGTCAGGAAGGACCTTGGGGGAAGCCAGAGATTTTAGAAGTCTTATCTTATTGTTGCTCATGCTGACATTGATTCAGGTGTGTAGAACTACACTCAGGGTGTTCTGGTGTTCTCTTGTCTGCCTGTCATGGTGCATGAAGCAGAACAACAGAAGCCACAAGAAGAGCCCAATTTCAGTACTTCATATCAGAAGTTACCAGAAGGTACAGAAAAGTGAACTCACTTGTACAAGATCCCACAATCTAATAAAGAACGGGTATTATCAATATTCCTTTTTTTTAAAGGATTTATTTATTTGACAAGGAGAGAGGGAGAGAGTGGAGATGGGGTGAGGCAGAGGGAGAGGGAGAGAGAAACTCGAAACTCAATGTGGGGCTCAGTCTCATGACCCCGAGGTCATGACCTGAGCCAAAACCAAGAATCAGATGCTTCACCAACTGTGCCACCCAAGTGCTCCATCAGTATTCTTTTTTAAAGTTTTTAGTTAAATTCCGGTTAGTTTACATACAGTGTCATATTAGTTTCAGGTGTATATTTAGGGATTCAGCACTTCTGTACAAAACTCAGTGCTCATCATAACAAGCGTACTGCTTCATCCCCATCAATATTCTTCTTTTATAAAAATATTTATTTTATGTGAGAGAGAGAGCATGGAGGGGGGAAGGGGCAGAGGGAGGAGGAGAGAGAATCTCAAGCAGACACCCCATTGAGCGCGGAGCCCTTTGCAGGGCTGGGTCTTAAGACCCTGAAATCATGACCTGAGCCAAAATCCAGAGTCAAACACTTAACCATTGAACCACCCAGGCCCCCCCCCATTTAATATTCTTGATCAGGAAGCAAGCCAAGTGCATGTGTACACATGCTTGTTTACTCCCACATAGATTACTCTGACAAAATATTTTCTCCAGTCCTGGCCAGTGAGTTCCTTTTCTGCTTCTTAGTTCTTTTGTTCTTCTGTAGAAACACAAGCCCTTACACAGACTCCTAATTTGGGGTAAACTATTATGTCCTAAACACACCAGGATGAAAAGCTGTATCTTCATACCTTATCTTTACACCTGACGGAGCTATAATTTAATGAGTAAATAAGCTCTCCAACGGGCTCTATCATTTCTAGTTCTTGGTCTTCCACTCCCCATTGGACTTGATGTACACATTTCTCCTGGCACTTGTCATGTTCTGTACTCTGTGACAGTAAAGGTCAGCGGCATACATTCCCCTTCTGATAAGATAGGAAACTTGTAAAGTGTGTGTGTGTGTGTGTGTGTGTGTGTGTGTGTGTGTGTGTGATGCCTCCGTTTCTGAATTTTCCATTGTATTTAACACATTTGGACTTGGTATGGGTTAGGGACTCAGCGAGTGTTTGCTGAACAAGTGAAGACAATTGGGGGGAAAAAATCAAACCCGCAACAATCTTTAAAACAATTCAGTGAACAGAGTTACCAGAACTGCCATGCCATAGTTATTTTGACATTTTTACCTCCCACTTGCTGTTCTAAATAAAAGCAAAATAAAACCATAGGTTCTCCCAAATGTCAAAAATGAATGTAATGATCTAAAGTACATTGGGTCACACTGATTACATTTGATTAACTTTCTGTCTACTGAGAGACATGTGTATATGACTCTGCTTTTTCTCAGAGTAGCAGTGCCTTTGTTCTGTTCTGAATTCATGGGGGAAAAGAGGAGTTATTGATAAAACAGAGATCTTGACTTTGTCTCAAATGGGAGACAAAGAAGGTATTATGAAGATTAGGAAACAAAATATCTGGATTCCAGTATGTGCTCTGCCTGTTTGGCTCTGTGTCCTTCAACATGTCCCCGTCCCTGTCCGGGCCTTTGTCTCCCCAGATGTCACATGCAGGAGCTGAAGTGTAATTTCCAGTGCTTCTTTTAGCTCAGAATTCTAGACTGGGATTGAGAAGTAATTCCTTCTGATGACATATGGCCCAACCTTCAGCTCTTAATTGGCCCACCATCATGATCACAAGTACCTGATTATTCACACACTTTTGAATATATGAATTGCATAAAGCTGTTCAATGATGGTGAAAATTGAGTCCTAAATATTCTATCAGATGTATATGTAATGTAACCTATTCAGGATCTCATTAGAGTGTAAAATGACATGTGAAATATGCACCAGGCGAGAAAGTCTTAGAACATTATGATAACGGAGTAATACAATTTGATTTTTATGAGTTAAGGATGATGGTATAATAAGAGTTTCAGTTATATGAAGGCTGGGGATGAAGTCTGTAGAGCTGTGTCTAGTAGGGAAAACCAGTGAGAATGTGTTGTTTTCATTCTTGTATGTCTGTGCTCACAGAATCAACTGTTTCACTCGGAACTAGGAAACAAAGCTGCTTATTAGCCTCTTGTTCGAGCCATTCTGACTCCTCACTCACTCCAGTTCAATTTATATTTATGCATATTATTCTTTTGCCATACCAGTGCCACAGAGAGAAGTATTTGCACTTTGAAAAAGGTACCCAGAATCCCCTGATTTTGTATCGGAAAAAATAATAACACTTACCTCATGCAAACTCACTCCAGAAAATATGAGTGTAACACTGTTCCCCAAACCACTTTCTCCTTTGAATGCCAGCTGTGCACACAGCAGCTCTGCTGACCACCTCAGTCCAGCACCTGAGCCCCTTCCCTGCCGGGCCCGGGCTGGTGCAGGCATTTATCTGGCCCCGGAGAACGAGCTCACTCAGCTGCTTGCACTGAGTGCTCGCACTCAGCTGTCTGGGACCTGGAGTCTCCATTTACTACTCAGCAGCTCTGTGAGTGCTGGAGGGATGCTTCTCTAGATCCTTATTTTCACTTTGGTAAGAGAGGAATAAGTATGTTTACATTATGACATGGCTAGAATTATGAGAGAGAATGTGTAGATGGCCTTCAGCTTGGGGACTGGCTCTGAGTAGGGGAAGCTTTACTTCCCCCTCTGTAGGGGTGGGTGTCTTTCTTCACCTAGTTTTTCTCAGTGCTGTGCTACCCACAAAGGGTCTTCCATTGCTCTGATGAGGAGAGGATGATGGCCTGAAGTCATCCTAGACAATCTCTTCCAGTTTAATGAGGCCGCAAATCACTACCCAGCAGTCTCTGCCGCGCTAGGTTGTCCATTTCTCCAAGTGTTTCTTAGGCTTCTCTTGTTTCATAGTCTCCTTCGAATGGAACGTGGGATCCTGAAGACCTGGATTCCAGTCCTAACTCTCAGAATTACCTGCTCATTGACCAACGACAAGTCATTTCCTTCTCTGTATTGAAATGACAGTCCTATCCCTTAGGTCTCTCTAGAGCTGCATGGATTGTCCACATTGATTCATTTACGCCTTAGTCTGTTGCATCAAGTTTTGAGAGCATCCATTTCTGTTTGCTTCCTTCTCTGTGAGTCAAAGTTTATACATTCCTGCTCTTATCCCTGAAGTAGTAAACAGGTAACATTTCTGAGCCTGGCAGACCTAGAGGCCGTTGGAAGGCTGATACTCTTTCTTGATAATGACATTTCAGGGCCCTCACTTTATATCTTAATATTTACAGAGTTTCTTCATTTAATCATTAGTACTGAAATCTCATAATCAGTCCTGAGGATGGGGATATTTATGTACACTTTAGAGATGAGGAAACAGGCTGATAGATGAAATGATGTGCTCTGGGGGCATCTGGGTGCCTCAGTTGATTAAGCATCTGACTCTTGATTTTGGTTCAGGTTGTGATCTCAGGGTTGTGAGACTGAGCCCCACTTCCAGTGCCTTACTCAGCGGGGAGTCTGCTTGAGATTTTTCTTTCTTCCTTTCCCTGTGCCCCTCCCCCCACTCGAATGTGTGTGTGTGTGTGTGTGTGTGTGAGAGAGAGAGAGAGAGAGAGAGAGAGAGCACACACAGTCTCTCAAATAAAACAGTAAATATTTTAAAAAGAAAAAAAAAAAAGAAATGGTGTGCTCTGGAGTCGTATACTAAATGCAGCATAGCCTAGATTTCACACAGCAGCCTTCTCTAGGTCTAATGCCCTGGCCTTTGTTCTGAATGTAAATGGGACTTCCAGCTTGAGTTAGGATGTCTGTGTGCTCCTTAGTCCCTAAGCAAATCTGTCTTTTCATGCAGGAGAATGAAATGAGACTTGGAAGTGTTTTCTTAAGCCTATAGGATCTGCATTTGCTTCCCTTTCTAATATATTCCCAACCTTAAAATCCTTCTTAAGCTCCAAGAGCATGTTACTCAGTGTAGGAACTCACTGTTGCCAGTGGCTTCTTCAGAGCTCAGTAGTGCACATTATTTTTTCCACTGGTATGGGCAAGAGAGGTGTACTTGGTGCCTGAATGTACAACATCTTGGACATTGTTTCAGGAAGCAGTCACTGTAAAAGAAAGTACGCTTGTTTTAATAAGCACCCTTGATTTTTTTCCCTCCCTTTTAGTGGAATGTCACCTATGCCTACTATTACATTGAGCTTGTCAGTGCATGTCCCTGTCACTCCTCAAAAGTGTAAGGGAACCACATGCTGTAGACAGAGCACTGGACAAGTCAGAAGAGTGGATTACAAACCCACTTCTTCCACTACTTACTTGACTTTGGAAGACCCCTTCACTTCTCTGAACATTAGCTGATCTATTATGAAGGACCAAACTAGACCATTTCTCAGGTTCTTTTCAACTCCAGTGTTCGGAAAATTCTCCAGCGAGTCGATCTCCTTCCTACTTATTGAGTCCTGACTATGAGCAATATAATTGTGTGTGATAGAAGTTTGGAGGAGGGAGACAGCCAGAAAAGGAAACTGTATGAGTAGCGATATAGTTTGAAAGTGCACATTTTGGTGAGAATGGGGCATCCCTGCGAAGCTACGGTGCACGGAGGTGAACAGGGGGACATGAAACTGTGTGGGTGGGCAGTCTGGGCCTCCGCTGGAGGATTGCCACAGTATATACCGCGCACGTGCGCACGCACACACACATCCTTTCGAGGGCCTCCTGACTGTTCTTTTGACTTCCACAGGCAGACGAACTGCCAGAATTAAGTAGCGTATGAGAAGGAATTACTTAAAAAAAAAAGGGGCACATCAGGTGTATCAGAAACTTTGACCCCATTAGGAATGTCGTTTTGGGTTGTAAGAGTTTATCGCCCCTGTTGCCTATGACTTCCGGCAAGATGGGTATTTTTATATATTCTTTATTGAATTCCTAAGACCAAGCCCAGTTCCACTGCAGTTGGTGCTCAGTAGTAAATGCATGTTGCACTGAAATTCGGCCTGCTTACCTTCCTGGAGGAAGACGGTAGTTTTTCTCATAGAAAAGAACTAGAGGCATTTTTTTTTTTTTTTTTAAGGAGCTACCAATAATAAAAAAAAAACTTCAGTGGGAAAATTGACAGCCTGGATCTGTAATCTAAGTGACCTGACAATTAAAATAACTTATTACTGTGTCAGCCTGCCAGATGGATCTCCTTGAAATGTAACGTGCAGTGCTTCTGAACACGATTCAAGTGCAGGCTTCCTTTTCTCCCCGCTTCATGTTTGTTGAGTTTGGGAAAGAAGCAGTTTTATTTGAACTAAACCCACTCATCTCAAGTGTGTTTAATGACAGCAGTATGTGACAGATAAAATAAAATCCTACGGCCTCCTTTGATGTTTGTTTTAATTCCAGACCTTAGTGAAAGGAGACAGGATGAAGTGATGTGGTTCAAATGGACGAGTTTAAAACGAATTATCTATTATTACAAACTTAGCTGTTTTTCTCCAGGGGAATTTAAGAGGTCAAATAATACAGACAATAATGGTGATTGTAGTTGAGATTTATAGAGCGCTTGGAGGCTCGTAGACTGGATTTGTGTTCATTTTATTGTACCTTCACATCGAGTCTATGCTGTGAGTTTGCTCGGCCAGAAACTGTTGTCCCAGTGTTACACACGCTGTTGAGTGAGTTGCCCCAAATCCTACTTTTAAACTGGCAGAACTGGGTCTCATTCTTGGTCCTTTTGATTTGAATCCCATGATCCCTCCACTGATCAGTGCTGACCCACCAGTCACATATGTGTACATTGTGGGTGTCCTTTTCCTTAACTTTACCGAAATGTATATATATGTATATATGGAGTATGAGAATAAATTCTTATCACAACCTATTTCAACAATCAGAAGTATATAGAAAAGACCTTAAAAACATTTCCTCACTACCCACTCTATTGATTACTGCTGTGTACTCGCCCCCAACTCCATACTTTTGTCATAATCAGTATCATCTGTTTGTCATGCATCTTTGCCATCTTTTAACAATACCTAAATATGCATGGCTATGGGTATGATTCTATAGCTAATATTTATTTTAAACATGACTGTTATGATATTATCTCCAGTTTGCTCGTTGCTTCTAGATCTTTTCAGGCCAGGAAGAAAGGGTTTGCCATATTGTTTTTAACACTAGTCCCTTGCATAATAGTATGAGAGTACCATCATTTGCTTCTTCTAATGATGGGCATTAAGGGTTGGCATTTCTTTATTATAAATATTAAGAAGAGCTTCTTGCATAATGTCTGTGTTTTTTGTGAATCTAGAATTAGACATTCAGAACTGGAATTGCTTGTTCTCTTAATTTTTTTAAAGATTTATTTTTTAGAGAGCACAAGCAAGGGAGGCGGAGGGACAAGCAGACTTCCAGCTAAGGGGGGTGCCCTGTGCGGGGATTGATCCCAGGACCCTGAGATCATGACCTGAACCAAAGGCAGACACTTCACTGGCTGAGCCATCTCAGCACCCCTGCTTGGTTTTTTTTTTTTTTTTTTTGAGATTTATCAAAAGTTAGTTTCAACCACCATCCCCAAATGTTAGAGTCCTCATATTAACTCATATTATTGACCTGAGCTTCCACTTTATTGCTTGGGGATATGTTGTTCAGACCAATCCAGACACTTCTCTAAACAGATACTTGTAGCCAGCAGGGTAGATGTTGGGGAGATTATTTTCCATGGCTCTGCGATTTAGATACAGGCACTCGCTATGGAGGAAGAGTAAGGTATTCTCGTGACTATTCTGTTTACTTAAAACAACCACACTCTTCACTCAGATAGAATAAGGTATTTAATATAATAAAGACGTCTACTGTAATTAAAAATCCAAATCGTGCAATGCATTACAAACTAAGAAGCAAGTGTTTTGCATAATCAGGCTTGAAAAATATATGATTCAGCCTTCTGTACTGTTTATATGATCTAACTTATATGATCTAATATGATTAACTCCAGAGAGTTAATTCTACTCCCAAGCCTCCTGCCTCTTGCCACCTTTCCTAGCTGCTTTGGACTAGAGATAATTAAAAGGGACTAAAACCCGAAAATGTGCATCGAAGAGAAGAGAGCTAATCTGAAGGATTTGTTTGGTGTTACAAGATTGCAAGCAGAGATGCAAAGTAAACTCTCTCTTTCACCTTTCTTCCGTGTTCCTTTTGATTGTGTTAAAAGGCTTTGTTATTTTTTAAACTATGATATGCCAGTATGGTCAGAATCACGTTTGTCCAACTTCTTTTAAAATAGAGACAGGGGGCGCCTGGGTGGCTCAGTGGGTTGAGCCTCTGCCTTGGACTCAGGTCATGGTCTCAAGGTCCTGGGATCGAGCCCCGTATCAAGCTCTCTGCTTGACGGAGAGCCTGCTTCCCCCTCTCTCTCTGCCTGCCTCTCTGCCTGCTTGTGATCTCTCTCTCTCTCCCTGTCAAATAAATAAAATCTTTTTTAAAAAATAAAAATAAGAATAAGAATAAAATAAAGAGAGAGTTCCTCAGGTCTGTTATAGTTAGGATCTTTCAGGTTGCGGGAAGTCAAGACAGGCTCAATGTTACCTCAGTTGACTTTATCATGTCAGCAGCCAGACAACCAAGCCACATGGAGACCTGGAATATCATTGAGGACACAACAGTAGCCAATTTTGTTATCCCCTCAAAGTAAACCCCCAGTGTTTCCTTAAACAGTGGTCTCCATTCCTATGGCTTAGCTTCTCTCAGTTTTTCTTTCTGTTCCTGTTGCTGCTCCTGTCAGTGGTGCCCTGTAGCCTTCTTCTGGCTAGGACACCATGACGTTCACTCCCTAATGTGACTTCTGCCTTCTGCCTCAGAGCTGCTTCCCGCTATTCTATATATCTCTTGTTTCCACTCCTTTCTACTACTGCAGCCAAGGAGCTCTGCCTTGCCCTCAAATGTTTGAAACAATAAGGTCCAGGGTCCATTATTGTAGCTGGTTCTTCTCCAGGACAAATAGGGAAGGCATTCTTCCTCCAGCATATCTTGTGTTGCTGGTTTGGGTTCAGTCTCTTCATCTAATTAGTTGTGGCCAGAATTTTGAATTACCTATTAGAAAGCTGTGGGAGATGTATTTCTTAAAAAACAAACAACTTTTTGGAGCTCTTAACCTTAAACAGAATTGTGGATATGGTAGAGACTCAACGTTCTATGTCCTCCTCCATCACAATGGGCTCTTAAGTTAGTCACACGGGAGGGTTCCAGGGTATAGCATTCAAGTCCAAGTGCTCCAGAAGCTCCAAAGATGGAGATTCTGATTCTGACCTGGCTCTAACCAGCAGTAGAGCTTTTGTGTGTGTGTGTGTGTGTGTGTGTGTGTGTGTGTGTTTTGCTCTCATCTCCAGGCTTTTATCTTCTCAAGAAATTTGCTGGAAAAAAGGAAAAAGCTAGCTTCCAAGAAGAGAACTAAAGCTAACTTCCCACTACCCCCAAATCAAAGTGAGACCTGTGTTTAGATGGAGAAGGGAGGGCTCACGTGGAGTGGGAGCCATGGAAGACATTAGTGGGTGTGAAGAAGAGAGTGAACAAGGGCATGGGGTCCTGGAAGAGGTGGAAAGGATGGGAGTCAGAACAGGACTGGGAAGATTTGCATAACGCAGAGATCATCTCTTTTGTTCCTGCTCAGAGAAGAGTCCATTAACACAAACAGGTTGTTGAACAGAGTGTTACTAGAGGAGAAAATGTATGCTTCATAGCCTTGTTCTTCTCAAAAGAAGGAATGTCAGTTAGGTGTGCAGAAGAGGATGCCTGAGGGTATGTGAAGCCAAAGAAATGGAGACGGACCCTTTGGGATATGACCTAAATGGATTCGTGCAAAGGTATGCTGCCATACTGAAGCCCTCTGGAAATTTGATGAACAGGTCTGCTCATGTTTCTTGGCTTTTTCAAGAATGCATACAACCCCAGAGCCACCAAAAACAAACAGCATAGCGAGTGACTTCAAGATAAAGGTCAGCTGAAAGGCTGGGTGAGCATTCACAGGACACAGTAAACAGTGCTCCTCCTTTCTATCCTTGCTCAGAAGCCATTGAGAAAGAGAGGAGGCAGACAGATGGAAACCAAACTGTCAGTCTTGGGACTGATAAGACCACCTTGGCTGACTTCATCAGCTTTTAGGTCAAGAGAAATTACTGTTTTCCCTCCGAACAGACAGATTTGCCCTCCTGATAGTGGTCAGCACAGGTCCCCTACAGGCTTCTCCTGAGGTGACTGCTTCACGCCCAAACAGTATGGAGTCTGAAAAAGCAGAGAAAACCACGCTCTTGCAGGCAGCTGTTCTGAGTGGATCTTGGAAGGGGCCAAGCCATACATGCACTGTTGCTGTCCTCAAAGTCAGCAATCCATTAAGTCAGTGCACTGACTCCTCAGCAAGCTTATCATCAGGAGAAGAATGTATGAGGCATAGACATGTTGTGAATGTTTCTCCACAGAAGGTCCCTCCCCATGAGAGCAGGGAGTGGATCTCTCCCCTGCATTTAAGGACAGCAGCACTTGAGGTGGTGATTTGTGGGTCTACCTCCATCCTGGTATAGGGTTAGAGGGGGACCAAATAGGGCTTCAGAAATTACAGGTAAATGTGGAATGAGTCGATGTCTTATAAAGGCAAAGAGACTCCAGCTGGCTTAAGGCAAATGACTAAAAGAACATATTCTGAGCTAGCATGGTGATAGGGTGGAGGGGAGGTCTGGAATATCACGAGGTGGTGGGCATTGCTGAGTGGACATGCACGGTCACAGAGTGACTTCTTAGGAAGTCAGAGTGAACTAAGTATCTCTGAGATGGGATTTCTCCCCTGATGTTTCCAAGTTAAAAAATTCTATAATGTAGAGACTTGTTCCTCTCATTTTCCTACTGCCTTTTCCTTAGCTCCAGACCCATGTTCCTCCAGTACTTAGTTTTCATTGTAGTTTCCGAAGAATAACAAATCCACTCCACTGTTGGGTGCACTCATCTGGTTTGGGGTAACTGAAGGACAGCGTGGACCCTCCGATTACTCCTAATGTTTAGATTTATACGAACGCTCTCGTGGCCTTGCCTTCAACGTCAGTTCATATCACAACCACGCTCCCTTATCTGCAGTAGGATGTGCCTGCCGTGACAGATTTTAAAGTGATTTTGTAAAATCATCATGTTGGTTGCTCCAGACGTTAAGAGGAATGCTCTGTGATATGTAGTTACAGCAAGTACCATGGAAAATATCCCATAAGAGACAAATAATGAAGGAAATTATTGTTGTTAGTAAAGATTTTTATTTCAAGTAATGTCATATCTTAATGACTCTTTAAGGTATAGAAGAACAACTTTTTGTATTTGCCCCCCCCCCTTTTTTTTTTTTACAGATTATAAAACAGCCAAAGAGATTTTGTTAAAGCTCATATAGTAAAATCCTTGCAGGAGAAACTGGCTCCCTTGATGCTTCTACGTTGTTTATACCATCACGATGAAATGACAGGTTCCTCATAGATACCCCTTCATACACAAGCACACCTATGTGTATAGGGCAGGTAAGCTCCTGTCCAAGTAAGCATTGCTTCAAATGCCAACACCCCTTAAAAGGGATAAATTAGAAATATATACATATGCATCATGCTTTATGAACTTCTGATAAACAGGAATAATACAGCATTGAGCCCATTAGAAAGCAGTTGTGGGACATTATTAGGGCTTTTAAAGGGTTTTATTCTGTTTGTCCATTCAAAGCTAGTATTTCTAGTAGTTTTCTTAAAATCCTGAATAGTACTTTTGTTTATAAATGTGGTGTCAAATCCATATTGTGTCTTATGCACTGTGGAGAGAGAATTTGAAGAACCAAGTAGGATAAAACACATTTAATATTAAAATAACTGAAAGCACTCAATATTTGATGACTCAGAAGGGACTTTTACTATGCCTCAAGGTTATTTTTATTAACATGTATTATTGGAAAATTAATGGATGTTCCTTCTCACAAACTTCCAGACTTTTCACATATGGACAAAGCTATTGGCCAGAATATGTAAGTCATTTCTACCTGCTACTAAGAGGTGATGTGGGTAGGGGCTTATATACTAACACGCAGGATTTAGAGACAAAGCAATTTTGGAACAGTTCTTAAGCTGTATGTAAAGAAAGGAAGCTTTTCTAGTGTAGTTAATAGAACTTTTTGTATGATTGCTAATGGATTAATAAGGTTTTTATATTCTCAGTAATTTCTCACTAGCCAAGATCTCTGATGAACAATTAAAAAAAAAAAAAAGGATAGAATTGTGTTTCTTTTCTGTCTTCCCTACATGATTATAAGGATTTATGTCTTTTTTAAAAATTTTATTTTTTCAGAGTTCCAAGATTCATTTTTTATGAACCACACCCAGTGCTCCATGCAATACATGTTCTCCTTAATACGCACCACCAGGCTTACACATCCCCCCACCCTCCTCCCTTCCCAAACCCTCAGTTTGTTTCTCAGAGTCCACAGTCTCTCATGCTTCATCTCCCCCGCTGATTTCCCCCAACTCCTTTCTCCTCTCCATCTCTCCATGTCCTCTGTGTTATTCCTTATGCTCCACAAATAAGCAAAACCATATGATAATTGGCTCTCTCTGCTTGACTTATTTAACTCAGCATAATCTCTTCCAGTCCCGTCCATGTTGATATAGAAGTTGGGTATTCATCCTTTCCGATGGAGGCATAATACTCTATAGTATATATGGACCACATCTTCTTTATCCATTCGTCCATTGACGTTGGTTCTTTCCACAGTTTGGCGATTGTGGCCATTGCTGCTATGAACATTGGGGCACAGATGGCCCTTCCTTTCATTGCATCTGTATCTTTCGGGTAAATACCCAGTAGTGCAATTGCAGGGTCATATGGTAGCTCTATTTTTAATTTCTTATGGATTTATGTCTTAATTGCTTTTCCTAATAGTAAATATGTTAGAATTTCATGGGAGGTTTGGAATATCACATGTCTTGACTTCAACATGGAGGATCAGAACACCACAACTTACCTGTGTTTGAGGTGTTTTAAATGTTAAAGAATATGGTTTTAGAAATGAGCATTGTTGGTGATTGTGCTCTTTTAAATCTGTGTCCTATTTTGTTTGTTAAATTTATTAGCTATTCGATAATCGGGCTTGGGTCATATATCACAGCCCCATTTCTGAAAGTGGTGTATGTGTTTCAGCTTTCCTTCCGCCACCATACATACCACATCCCTAGATTCTTCTGCATGGCTCGAAAAGCCATGCTGTCTTATTATGTAAGTTACACCAAGATTGTTACTAATCATAATTGGGAAGCTAACGATAATATATGCTTGAGTTGTGTTTTTTCTTTTTTAATATATTGTGCCATGAGATAGGATGCCAAGTCGCATTTCTTGCTTGGTTTTAATTAGTCAGCAACATTTATTTAATGCCTAGTAAGCTCAGACCAAGGAGAGTGGTGAGTGGAGAAGGGTGGAAAGTAGATCTAAACAGAAATAGACGGTCATTTCCAGAATAGCTTTCAGTGTTTTTATGAATACAGAAAACAGATAAATGAAAGGATTAAGAAAAGTTAAAAGCAAAATCTAAATGAGGAGAAGTGCGTTGGGGGAAATTGGAGGGGGAGACAAACCATGAGAGACTGTGGACTCTGAGGAATTAACTGAGGGTTTCGTAGGGGAGTGGGTGGGAGGTTGGGTGGGCCTGGTGGTGGGTATTATGGAGGGCATGTATTGCATGGATCACTGGGTGTGGTGCATAAACAATGAATTATGGAACACTTAAAAGAAAAAAATTAAAAAAAAGAAAAAAGGTCAAATTAAGAAAAGTCATAAATGACATGCCAAGAAATATGAGCTCTCCTTATGTTTTGGGAGGGTAGGAGAAAAAAAAGTCTAAATGAGTGCAAGTTGGTCTGGTAAAAACTGAGTTATATAATTGCAAAGAGGAGGCAGATTGAGAAAACTGGAAGTTCAGTGTGTAAAACTGCTCTCTCGCTACTTTTATTTTCACAGTACTTTACCATGAGCATTATTAGAAGTCAGAACACCTTTCACTTCAGGGAGAATTTCCTGGTTCACTTCTATCATTTAGAGAAGTGAACCTAACTCTTGATACTTTATGGAGAGTTACAGCTGTAGAGCTTTATGAGTCCCTGTTTATCTTTCCTTGTTATCATTACAACTCCTATGACCTTGAATAAGTAACTTCACCTCTCTGTTCCTCATCTGTAAAATGAAAATGCTAATTGGACCCATCACACAGGATTACTAGAGGAGTATTAAATGGATAAAACTGTACCCTATTCTACGAAGTACCTTTTTCTCTTCCATTAATTTCTTTGAGATTGAAGCTCATCCTATAATCAGTATGATGAGAAATCATCATCTTACAGATTCACCAGCACCGATTATTTCTATATTAGTAATAAAAACATAAGAGTGCATCTTCTAGTCAAAGGCATCATAGTGCCAGTGCAAAGTGCTCATTAGAACAGAGCCTGGCCCTGGGGCGCCTGGGGGGCTCAGTGGGTTAAAGCCTCTGCCTTCTGCTCGGGTCATGATCCCAGGGTTCTGGGATCGAGCCCCGAGTCGGGCTCTCTGTTCGGCAGGGAGCCTGTTTCCCTTCCTCTCTCTCTCTCTGCCTGCCTCTCTGTCTACTTGTGGTCTCTGTCTGTCGAATAAATAAATAAAAATCTTAAAAAAAAAAAAAAAGAACAGAGCCTGGCCATACAATAGGTCTTACAGAGTGTTACTGTAATCACTGTCTGAACCATATTTGTGGTTTATAGGACACTTGCACCTAATATTAGGGATTTCTGCAGTATGAGACAGATATATTTATGATTCCTGGTCTTTATTAAGTAATTAGGGTGTGGAAGACTTACCAGATCTACATTATAAACTCAGGTTGTTTTATGTATTCTTCATTCATCACACCTGAGTGTTACTACGTTTTATGAACTTTGGGTACTAGGATTAAAGGGTAACTACGGCAGATGAGCTACTTTCTCTGGCTGACCGTAAATGCTTGAGGAGAAGCTAAGGGAATGTAAAGATGTAAGCAGTAAGCCAATAAACAAATCCAGATAGTCAAACAGGATAAAAGGTGTAGATGGGGAGTCCTCTGGAGTGATGTTTACCTGGAGGGTCAGGTAGTGCTTCTCAGAAGAGCTGGCTTCTGAAATGAGAAGGAGCATATGCTGAACAGTGCATATGCAGGGAAGGGGCATGGATCTTCCAAGGAACTAGAGTGATCTGGGCTATGGGAATAGATGCCTTCAATCCTATGATAGGAAATAGATAGCTGGGACTTTAATCTTCAGATTGTATATGCTGAGTTTTATCTCTGAGGAGCAAAGAATTGGGGTATTCTTTACCATACCTCATAAGCTTGTGCTCTAGGGGTACTTCAGCGAAGTTCTTGCATTCTGAAGAGACGTGTGAGCACATGAACTTTTTTATTTTCTAGATGAGTATGCTGAAAAACAGAGATATGAAATGATTTTTCCCTAGTAAATTTTCTAATATCCTACAATGCTAGTGATATCTAGTTGAGTCACATCCTTACTCCTAGGTGTCAGTTTTGGAGGGTTTTTAAAACCTTAAAATAGTGCAAGTGGAAATTTCCAATACTATAATCCTTAAGTGGTAACTCTTCATGGTCTATGGAATTGTTCCATAGAAGAAATCATTAGTGATTATTTCCATTTCTGTGGTTCTTTGGTGTAGCCTCTCATGCTATCAACCACTTAGAAATATCAATTCTGTCTTGAAATAGCCCATCAAATAATGACTTATGTCAAGCCAAGGGTTTGTTTATTCCTCTTTTCATGATTAGCAACACCTGTTTAATCTAATCATATATATCTATGTATATATATGTATATGTATATATACATAGGTATATATGATTTATTTATTTCCTATGTTTATTTTTAGTATTTGGTGCATTCACAGTCCATACTCATAACTTAAAACTTGGCTTCAGCTATGACATAAATCATTCTAAGTCAGACACCCTATTGATTGGGGAGGAGATATTCTTTTGGAATCCTATCGGCATGATCATGCATATTTACTTCTTTTTTTACTGAGCCCAATTTTTTAAATTTATAAAATGTGGATGTTGAAATAAATGAATTTTCTAGCTCTGTGATCTATGAGATCACTATCAATTTACCTACTAAGGAGCATCATATAAATTTGTTGTTTATAGAAAGTATTCAATGGCTTAGAATCTGGCATAACATTTCGCTTATGAAATCTCAGCAAATATAATTGAGCATCCTACGTATACCAGGTTCCATAGTAAGTACATAACACCTTTGTCCAGCAATTGGGAAGTGAAGCTACAATGAAAAATGTAGATTGGTAACTCAGATTTTTTTTAACAGATTTTTTTGAGATACAATTTACTTACCATATAATTCACAGACTGAAATTATTATTGTTTAAAGATTATTTTCTTATTTGTCGGAGAGAATGCACAAGCAGGGGGAGCAGCAGGCAGAGGGAGGAGCAGGCTCCCCACTGAGCAAGGAGCCCAGGACCCTGGTATCATGACCTGAGCCAAAGGCAGATGCTTAACTGACTGAGCCACCCAGGTGTCTCAGTAAAATTATTTCTAAAGGAGATAATCAGTACATTTACAGAACAAATATGTATTGAGCATCTGCTGTGGACCATGGACTTTCTAGGCACTGGAGTTCTAGAGACTGACAACAGTTCTATAAGACCTAGCCTCTCATGGAGTGTTCCTTGACAGAATATTTTCCATATGTTGTTAGAGGCCAATATTTAGGATCGTCAAAGGGTGCTCTGGGAACACATGGGACAGATAATGAAAACCTAGTTTTGGTAGACCTATAGATGTTTCCGAGAGGTGGTTGCCTCTAACCAGAAGTTTGAGAAACCTGTAGGCGTTTGCTAGGTTGCTGGAAAGGAGTCCTGGGTTGTGAATGAAACTCAGAAGTAAGTCACTTGTATTGTTTAGGATAGTTCTTGTCTAGCTAGGGTTTTACTAAGAACTCTACATCCGTGACCCTTTGCAGCAATGGCTGATTATTTTTTTTTTTTAAGATTTTTATTTATTTATTTGTTAGAGAGAGAGAGAGAGCAAGCACAGGCAGACAGAGAAGCAGGCTCCTTGCCGAGCAAGGAGCCCGATGTGGGACTCGATCCCAGGACACTGGGATCATGACCTGAGCCGAAGGCAGCCGCTTAACCAACTGAGCCACGCAGGCGTCCCACAATGGCTGATTATTTTCAATATTAAGGAATTATAATTAACTAAAACACATGGGATGATAACCAAAAAGGCATTGAAAACTTACTGTGACTAGTTGCTGCTCTTTGCAACCCAATGAGGTAATCTGCCGTTTTCCTCCATTTTACAGAGGGGATTGTGGCCCAGAGAAGTCTAACTTGCTGGATTAGCAAGGAGCAGAGCTGGCATTTTAACTAATATCATCTGCCTCCAAATCTAAATATCTGAATTGATGACTGAATGTACAATCCAAAATACTAACAGTAATTGTGTTTGTGGAGAGAGATTCCAGGCAAAGAGTTTTGTTTTGTGTCGTTGCAACTCACTGTTTCAATGATTTTATAGCCATTACCCTGATATAATTTTAGAATATGTCTTTTTCTCCAAAAAGAAGTCTCATACCTATTTGTAGTCATTCTCTGCTCTCACCTCCAACCCTAGGGCAACCTACAATCAACTTCAGTAGTGATGTTTTTAAATGAATACGACTATAGTTTAGTGGCAGTTTCTTTTGAATAGTAACAATCTGAAAGCCTAATTCAGTAATTTAGGAGTACAAAACAGCTTGAACTTCTGGTTTCTAATACTGGCATGCAGTTAGTGTTCTCTAATCAAAATTTGGGGCAGAAAGGGGTTCAAGCGCCGGATCCCAAGAGTCACTGTTCATGTGCACATGAGTAAGAAGCTTCAGACTGCCTCCCTTGAACTTTCCATCTGTCCTTTGGACAGACAGACATATACATAGACACATTATTCAATGACACTGTAAAATGGGACTCTTCTAGAATTCCTGATGCATTCTTCCTGCTGGAAGCCATAGGATTGTTTGTAAAAATCTTGTATGTATGAAGCATTTGGAATGCTTAGCATTTTGAGAATAAAATCCCCATCAATTTGAAATCTAATAAAACTCCCCATCCAGAATAGAGTAGTAATTTCCAGGCATAAAAGAGCCCAGCTGTGGAGTGGCTTAGAGGACAATTGGTCTCAGGCAGAGCTTCCCAGATAGGACACTAGTACAAGTAGCTGTCATGCCTGAATCACTGTACCTATTTGGTAGCACATTTATCTACAATGGCTTACAATTAAAAAATTGCAAATGCACCAGATTTGATCAATCTTCGTATTTCTTTCTCTTGTTCTCCCAGTCCCAAGTTAAAAATAAAATCTGCCTGGGGCGCCTGGGTGGCTCAGTGGGTTAAAGCCTCTGCTTTCCGCTCAGGTCATGATCCCGGAGTCCTGGGATCAAGCCCAGAGTCTGGCTCTCTGCTCAGCGGGGAGCCTGCTTTCCCCTCTCTCTCTGCCTGCCTGCCTCTCTGCCTACTTGTGATCTCTGTCAAATAAATAAATAAAATATTTTTAAAAAATAAAATAAAAATAAATCTGCCTGCCTCTATTTCCTGTGCGTGAGGATTAACTGGAGTTCTTAACAGGAAAGCAGCCGATGTAGTAGACGACATTGTATAGTGGGTGCGAGCCCAGTAGAGATAATCATGCAGTCACTCCCCCTGTATTATCGTTCAAAGAAACTGAGCCTAATATTCTCCTAAGCAATTTAACCTACTTCTAAAAAAAAATGTATAAGATATTATTTAGAGAAAGAAATAGCTACTGTATGTAATCAGGAGGGAGAATTAGAGCAAATTATAATACTCATTTGAGAAGTGTATAAAGAACTACACTCAAAGCTCTGTATTGTACCTCCCAAGTAATTGTTCAGTGGTGCTAACTGTCCTTAAAATAGGAGAAGAGATAAAGAACTGCTAGAAAAGAAAAGGAAAAAAACCTCAACTGTTAGACTTATTCAGTAAGGTTTTCCCCTCTGGGCATGGGTTGAGTCTAATTTCATGCTCCATGAGGATCAAGCACGCATTTGGTCTTCCTATTTAACGGGGCTGATTTCTTTGCCTTTCCGAAGACAGTGTCCATGTAGAAACACAGACACAAATAAAACTAAACGTGTTAACAATGTATTTGAAGATCTGTCCCATGTAGGTTCATATACATATGGATATTTTGTACCTGTGTTGGCTGCACATATATCCCAATATTTTCAGAAGATAGGTATATTTGCAGATCTTTCCAGTAATTATTTCAAGATAACCAGAAGGGGACCCAGACATCTGCTAACTTGTCTATTTATATCAAAAGGAGTTGGCAATAATACAAGGGTCAATTTCCCTTTGGTTTGCTTTAAACAAGAAGCCCAGTATGTAAACTCTAAGAGACTTAAATCTCTGAACACTTTCTTGGGAGCTGGTAATTCCTGTGCCCCCACTGCCGGGGGGTGGGGGATGCTAATCTAATTGCTATCATGAGAAGCCTGACCTCATATTCGCAGGGAGCAGTTGCTCTAAAGATGTCAACTATCTTAGATGGAAAACCTTAGATCCTCCGCTCACTAGCTGTGTGTTCTTCAGCAAGCAGAGTGATCCCTCCGGTAGACCTTGGTTTCTGACTCCAAGATGGTTATAATAATACAGAGCCTACCTCATGCAGTTGTTATGAGAAATAAATCAGCAATGCATGTCGATAGTAAAGCGCTGCATCTCTAGCATTCTTCCCGTTCATCAGCTTAAGTCCTATATTTATGCACATCCCAAATATTTCTGACGGATTTCTGTTATTGAGGTGGCAATCCTGGCATGGTTGTCATTGTCCTACCTGCATGTCGAAAACTTATTTGGAAGAAAATCCCAGAGACCGATGACGTTGGTCGTTGCTCTTGTTGGCCCAAAGAGGACAATATCATGGGAAAACCAAACAAAGCAAAAAACATGGAAATCCCATGATTTTCAGTTGAAAAGTGGAATAAAGGGTTGAATTTGAGTAAGAAGAAGTTTTAGGAATGCTTCAATTTGTTTCACTTGTATTTTTCTCTTTCTATAAGTAGTGGGTGACCTATGGTAAAAGAAGTACTGTGTCTAAATAATTTTGAGACATTTCTTTAAATAAGCATATAACAAAAATTCCGCATCATAATAAAACACTGTGTCATCATTTCTGTAGCAGTGTTTGTTTGTTTGTGGTGGTGCTGTAACTGATGGTCCGTTTTGTAACCAGTGGCATCTTTTTCGATGAGATATTACAGCAAGTACTCCGTAAGTGTTAGCAGTTCTCACTGGTGTGTGTGTTAAGGCTGACGTGGTGGGTACACTTTCGAGGAGTCCAAAGGTCTTTGAATTGGAGTAGCCTGTGTTGCAGGAATGCCTGGGGTTGACCAGAAGTCCAGAGCATGTGACTTGTAGCCGTATCAGCGTGAGTCTGCACATTCCGTGAATATTGCACTAAGTTGGGCTGAAATTCACATCCGCCAAGCATACGTACAGTTCACTTTTCTTTTTGATTATGAGAATAACATTTGAATAATGGAACCGAAAGCACTTGGTAAACCCAAGTAAGAGGTGTCAGTGAGGGTACTCGAAGTAATGCTGTGGCCACAAATACTCTCCAGATCGCCATGCTTGAAACAAAGGTTTATTTCTTGCTTACGCTATGGGTTCACTGTGGGTCAGAAGCGCTTCTTTGAGGGCTAAGGTATGGGAACCATCTCAGACGCTGCTGGCCCCCACCCCAGAGTGAAAGAGCTCTGAGGATCTTGACTTTGCCCATGGCTCTGGCCTGCAAGTAACAGAACTTGTTAGCCACAACTATTCATACGGTTCCCCCCTAGCTATAAAGGTGCCAGACAGCAGAGAGTGGGAGCTGTGCACAGAGCAGCACTGATGGCTGTCACATTTGTAATAATGTTAATGGTTGCAATCAGGGAGTGTGTCCTGTGTACCAGGCACAATTGGAAGCACTTTCCGTGGGCAGAGTCCTTTAAGCCCTCCCAAAGGTGGGCACGCTTGTGATCTCCATGGTGTAGGTGAAAAACTGAGGTACACAGAGGTGGACTACCCTGGGCAAAGGAGGCAGAATGGGGATTTTTCCATCTCTTGCATTGATACTTGTATCAAATTATAATGGACTTGAATGCATTTTTTGTTTTTAACTGAGAAGTTAAAAAGGAAGATACAAAGGGAGTGGAGAATTCTTCTGTTCTGAAAAATGAGGGAGTGGACGAGGTGATTCTTAGGCTCCCTAAAATTTCACCTGGATCAACCTAAAATGACCCAGCAAGAAAAGTGACTCGTGTGTTTATTTCATAGCCTCCTCTTCCAAAGCAGAGGCCCTCCCCTGGCCAGCACACTTGCCTACTAGCTCAAGAGAGGAGTGTCGTCTCCACTGATGGGCTGCCTGGATTTATGGAAATGCTCCCCCTTTGACTTACTTGAACTTTCTATTAGGGAAATTCAAATATATGTAAAAGTCCAAGATTAGAGTGACCCCAGTATACCAAATCATTACTTATCCACACACAATCATCGGTGCACCCCCAGTCTTGCTTGTTTTAGCTTTGTCCGTTAATCTGGCCCCCTATCAAGCAGAGCTTTGAAGGCAGACTGAGCTCTGGGAACAGGATTCTGGAAACAGAAAGCCGGCAACCGCCTGGCAGCGCTGCATTGGGAGGTTCAGGCGGGACGCTTGGAGGACAGGGTCGAAGGGGTCAATGTGAAGAGAGGACATCAGGCATCAGTACTTCCGCCAAGTTTATCCAAGAGGATAAATGATATGATTGTATTTAATCATGCATGGGCCACTCCTGCCAGGTAAGGAGGGGAAAGGAGAGATTTGTTAATATAGATTTGTAAAGTTATTGCCTTTCTCCCTAGCTTGAACTGTAATCTTGCCTGCCACTGGGGTAGCTAATTGAGAAAGCTGGATGTGCGAGGTCTGTCAGGGGCCAGGATGGCTCTGTGTCATGGACCCTCTGCCCGGCAGAGAAGCTGCCGATCTGGAAAGCTTGCTGCTTTCAGCACCCGGCGCTTCAGCAACATCCAGAAGCCCCCAGGTCACTGAACCTCCCTGTCTGCTTTTTGAAAGATGTGTACACTCACTGTCTGAGTGCCTCGCAAACCTATTATAGCATTTAATTAACAAATGTTCCTCAAATGCTTTGAGCTCCCCGTTCGGATACATGTGACTGAAATGTAAAGTACCTTTCACTGCCTTATTTATTGCTCCAGCGAACACGCTATATGTTGGCACCGTTTATCTTCATTTTAATTTTATCTCCAACAAATATAGGCATTAATTTAAATCACATACAGAACATAACAGTTTTTAGAGAGGCAAACTTATTCCAGTGTGCTGCATTTTAATATCGCGCTTTACCATCTTTTCTCACTTGATTCAAGAATAGTATCTCTTCCTGCCTCAGCATTTAATCTTAGGACAACAGAAACTTTTTTTGCGTGCGCGTGTTCTTGCTCTCAAACTTCGTCTTCCTCACTGCTTTGCTGTTTGCTGCCTGGATGTCATTTTGCGATGAGCACAGGTGCATATTAGTGGTGGTTCTTTGTCAGCTTAATGTGTGCATGTGGGGGGTGGGGTTGGGGGACAGATGACCCAGAAGGATGGGTTTTACAGGTGAAGGTCATTGCTTCTCTTTACCATCATTCAGATCCCTATTCTGATCCTAACAGAGCCAATGGAAAATACCTGCCCCCCTTCCCCCAACCCTGAAATTCATATATTGAACAATCTTTTAAATCATTTTTTCTTTCTGGTCTTCTTTTTCACTCAGAAGGAAAATTCCCCTTTTTCTTCATAACTGCTACTTTTGCCGTGACTGAGTCTTTCCCCTGAGAGGAAACATGCTAAATGGTCCCACTGTGTTTACGGCTATGAAGCATTCCAGTTAGCTGTTACACCCTAAGCAAGGATGATTTCCCGATCCTTAATTTGTGGCCTGAAAAGTTGTGTCCCTCCTCAATTAAGACTTGCCGAATTGCCTCTGACAAGGCAGCACATTCCCAGAAGTCAGGGCTGTGGTGGTAGTAATAACACGACCACAAGCACAAGACAATGTAATTTTTATAAGCCATTTCAGGCTCCCCTGTTCAGGGTGCTTTCCCTCCAAATTTGTGAAAACAGCAAACCCCTTATTTTTCAGTTTTCCAGGCCTCTGGAATATCTAGCTTTAGGGGCATCTGTCCTACTCCATCCCCCGCCCCACCTTTTTTCTGACATTCGATCAGGGTTTAAAATATACCAGTTACTATTAAAATTACCTGTTTTATCCTTGTAACAAGCCTTTGAGCCAAAGACCATTATTATGCTCATTTTACAGAAGAGGAAACAAGGCCTGGGGAAGTTGGATTTTTTTTTTTTTTCTTTTCTCTGAACTCATACAGCTAAGATGTGGCGGGGCTGGGGTTTTGAATTTTGCCCACTTTAACTAATTTGCTTTTGGTATAGTTCTCTTCAGCCGGAATTCTTGACCTCTTGTTTGATGCTGACTCTTTCCCAAACCCTTAATCTTCATGCTGCTAGGTGGATTTTATCTGTGGCAAGAACACAGTTACCCTGGAAACCTACTAGCTATAATGGCAATCCAATTATAGCACCGCCGCTCCGGTTTTATTAAGTTAGCGTTGCTGACGACGCAGACTTCTTGACTGAAGGATGCTGAGAAATGGGTTCTCATCCGTTGTTCTTGCCTCTGAGGACCACTTGGGGTCATTCTCTTCTACTGCACCAAACAAAACAAAGCAAAAGGATTCTTTGGGTTATTGGTTGGATTTGGAGGATAACCTGGGATTATCCTTCTGGACCACTGGCTCTCAGCAGGGTCTGGAGAAGCAGGGATGTGCCCAGAATTCAGAAGCATGACTGAATTCTGCCGGCCCTCTGAATAGCCACTCCTGCCCCCACCCCCACCCCCCAACAACAGCAGTCCCTAGCAGGGCCCTGGTCTGAACAGCCGAGGCTCCCACTGGTCGCAGTTAGAGCGATTCTTACTCCACGTCAGGCGGTTAGTTTATACCCAGACTTGGTTCAAGAAAAGTTGCAGCACTTGGATATTTTTTGGCCCTTTACAGAGTTCTGATGGACCAAGAATTTGCTTTGGTTCAAAACGCTCAGTAAGTTTCCTGTAAATACACAGAATTGAAATAGAATTGAAGGCATACGGACAGGTCCGGTGGCACCAGCTTGGAGGAAATGACGTTCTTGATAGGAGTTGGTTGTTGGCTCCCTCCCTGCCATGGTGAGTGCTGGGCTGCTACAGTGTTGCCTTAATTCCTGCCACAAGTCAAGCACCAGGCCCGGTGCCTCACCCATTACTTTTGTTAGTTCCATCAGTTCTATTCTTAGCTCCATTTTGCAGAGGAGGTAAAAGCATAGCTGGAAGAGATGGCTCGCTTGTTCCCAGGGCTGTTCAGTGAGGACGAGTTTTGAGTACGGGTTCCTAGCTTGCTGTCCAGTGTCCTTTGCTTTGCACTCTAGTGCCTTATTTACCTAGGATAGCAGAACAGGTTAAAAACGCTGCATCTGAACTCTTGAAGTTCTAATGTCAGAACTATTTTTGTCTTGAAAAGAGTCTTTGTAGTCATTCCTGTCTAGAATGATAGGAGTCAGGGAGGAGAGGGGACTGCATCTTACGAGGGACCCCTGAAGAGGTGATGTTTCCATCACTTTCTCTGTCACCAGTGAGCAGATTTCCAGAAGCAGAAATTCAAAGCAATGAAGGTACTTACATGTCTTCACAGAACAGTATGTATTCTGTTAGCTTTGCCTCCTGTTTCAAGACATTGGCTGAAGCTCCTTCTAGCTCTACCACTTACTGGCTTGGCGACCTTAACCAATGTAGTTGCCGTCTTTGAGCCTCATTTCCCATGAGAAAAATGGAACAATAATGTTGCATGAAGATACTGAGTTGTGAAGAAATAAGCCAGAAGCATTCAATCAATTGCAAAGTGGTTATTCTCAACATAAGGTATGAATGTTACTCTCATGCTCATCCAATTCTCTCTCACATTCTCTGTCTCTACCCCAGTACTTTCTGGTTGTATAAATTAATCTGAAAATATCTGTGATATTTCTTATGTATAATTGTAGGGTCTGTAGGGTCTTAGATTTAAAAATGCTACTTCTGTTTTTATTTCTTTGACAGTTGCAAAATTTTTGTGTGTCATTTTCTCTGTGTGATATAAGAAGTAACACCATCCACACATCTATTATATATTTTTCCTAACTAGATACAAATCTATATATTTTCTGAATTGTGACTCATATTTTCATACACATGTAAGTACATATGCATATTTTACAACATTTAAAAGGATTTATATACACTAACTTATTTCTGGGGTAATGGGAGATAATACTTCTTTCTTACACTTCTCTGTATTTATATAGTTTTTTTAACTTTTTAAATTTATTCACTTGAGGAAGAGACTGAGAGCACGAGCACGTGGGTGGGTCAGAAGGAGAGGGAGAAGCAGACTTCCCACTGAGCAGGGAGCCTGATGGAGGGCTGGATCCCAGGACTCTGGGATCATGACCTGAGCCAAAGACAAACATTTAACAGACTGAGTCACTCAGGTGCCCCTATTTCTCTGTATATTAAACTTTCTATAATGAGCCTACTTTGCTTTTGTTTTACATGTATATGTAATTTATATAAGTATTTTTATAACTAGCTATAATATAATGTGTATATTTTTATACATTTGTGTAAATATATGTATGTTTATATACACATACACAATATTTTGGCAGTGTGAAGCACCTTTTAGCAATACATCTCTATAAAGACACATTTAAAAGTTTTAACTTTTCTCTCCCTCTTTCTTCCCTTCCTCCCTCCCACGGTCTTTCTCCTTTTTTGCTTTCTCCTTTTTTCCTTCCCTTCCTTCCTTCCATCCTTCCTTTCTTTCCTTTCCTTTCTTTCATCTATCTACTTACCTATCTCTTTCTCCCTCTTTTTCTCTTCCTCCTCCTCCTTTCTTTAGTCATTGTCCAGCATCTTTCAGAATAGAAACGGAAACAATCTTCATCTTAAATATAGTGTGTTAGAGATACAGAATGAGTCTTTCGAGAAGAGATGACTCGTTCTTGCATCCATGTATCATTGTGGTACTTGAGCCTAGCTCAAAACAAAAGTATAACTATGATTTTTAGCACTATTTTAAATATTTAGTGAATAGAGCTGTTCTTCTTTGCCAACCACCCTGATGAGAGAGAAAAGAACACTGGAACATTAAGTCCAGTGCTTATAGTCACCTACTTCCACGTTGAGTGACCTTGATGGTTCCCAGTGACCATTATGATTTCGTTTCCCTTCTCTTCAAAGGTGTTTGTAAGATCTTGGTTGATTAGCTTTGTTGTACCAACCAGGTCTTAATACCTTAAGTTTATATACTTTCATTTTTCTCTCTCCAGATGTCTACTATGGTTATGAATTTTATTCCCTCCTCTTGGGACCACTGCTGCTCCACGTAGACTTTTTTCTTTGTGTGATGTTTTCCTCATCAGTCTGTGTATGCTACTAATTTTAGCTACTATGATATTAATTTAACCCAAGTGAAGAGAGCCAGCATTTGTGTCTGTGAATTTTTTAAGGGGGGGGGATAGTTCTCACTTTAAGGAGACTGACTTTAGCATCCCTCCCTCCCCTTTTCAATTTGATCTGTCCAAGTGAGGAGACCGCATTTAGTACTTGCTAGTTGAGGCGTGTGGTCTACAATTCTGACTTAGTTCCTGCTCTGACCCTCTCTCCCTGTGGTGCACTGAGTCACAATGTGATCGCCAGCTGTTCCTGCACACGGCACATGAGATGGCAAGGTAGCCAAGAATCGGCCTGGAAAGTACTTCCAGGAAAAGGTGGAGACCCCTTCTCCAACAGATCGTCTTTGCGTGGCTTAGTGTAGCCGGTATTAATGTCATAAATGAACATCCCTAAATCTGTCTTAGTTTCCAGCCCAGATGGAGTTTTGATTTTAGAAAAATCATTCAGTGAAATGTATTTCCTGTGCCTGGTAGTCAATGATCGCTTACCAAAAAAAGGGGGTGGTAGGCGAACAAAAATAAACTTGTGATAATTCACATACACTTAACCTTTACTGAGTGAGTAATACCAAAAAGGGAATGAGCGGGCTCTGCTGACCAGCATTTACAAATGGATTCCAGGAATGTTGTTAGAGTTGCCAAAGCAATCTCTGAGTCCTGCCAAAAGCATCCCGTGGGATTTTGCTAAGGGTAAGGAAAGCGAGGGATATGGAGGTGTGTATCGGAACGTGTTTTAAAGCTTTCTTACCAGTCCTATGGGGTAGAAAGAACACTGGCAAAAGGTTTGGGAAACCTGCTTTCTAGACCTGGTTCTACCTAATCGCCTGGTACTGGAAATCTTATCTTCCTTGGAACCTCAGGTCTCATGTGTGAAGGAAGGATGCTGAACTAAGATCTTTCATCATTGACATTCTGAGCTTCAACTTTTCCAATACAGAAAGGTCATGTATGTTCATTATGTCTCTGTGTTAACGAAACTAAGCCAAACTAAAAAACAACAGAAGCAATCACATTTTAAAAAGAAATATATATATACATATATATGTGTGTGTGTGTGTGTGTGTGTGTGTATGTATAATATTTACATATATATATAATATTTCTGGTTAGTCAATGTCTAAATTAACAGTTCTACCTATTACTTTGAAAGACCTCTTGAGTTAAGGTCAGTTTCAAACTATGGCTTATACAAACTCTAATATTATAGGCTATACAATTAACAGGGTACCAAGAGCTATTATACCAAAAGGTAACACCATTCTGTCATATTTCCTATGTCAAATACTACTGAGATTGTTTTTCTCAGTGGATCTCTCCTTTTTCAGTTTTTAAAGAAATATGGCCCAGTGCATTTAGCATTTAGTTATACTTGCAGGCAGAAGTACCGTTTAAAGAATTGATGTGTCAGTAATGTCTAGGACTTCTGCCTCTTGAGTCATATTTTTTTTTCTCCATGATTGTTCCACCTTTTGTTCCCCTCTTCCTGATTTTATCTCCTAGATAGAGTACTAAGACATTTTGTGTAACTTTCTGTGATATGTAATTACTTCCCCCTCCTTATGGGATAGCTGGAATCTTCCTGGAGGTCCAAGAAGTCCCTGTCTTGTCAAAAGGCCCTTAAGAAGATACATTACTAGTACTATTGGGTTACTGTAGGAAGGTGTGTTTCTTCAGAAGCAACCTTACAGTTTTGTTTAGGGTGGAAATCATAATGCAGCAGGAATGGTCTACATGCAGTCATGCAGTTATGTTGGCAGCCCTTAGGAATGGTTTGTTTTTTGCCCAAAGTCAAAGATAAGCCAGTGTGACTGATGGTGCCTACAGAAGGTGTATTAGTCAATGTTTTACCAGAACCAGTAGAGTAGGATATAAAGAGATTTATAGCAAGGAATTAGTTTCTGTGTTTGTGTGGGCTGGCTAGGTAATCCAACATCCCCAGGGTAGACCTAAGTTAGGAAGGGCAGGCTGGAACTTTGCTATAGATCTGACCCTACTGTCCACAAAATTTATTTTTCTTTCAAGAAGCCTCAGCTCTGCTCTCAAGGCCTTCTATTCCAACTTTCAATCAGGCTGGCCCAGATTCCTTAGGATCATCTCCCTTCCTTAAAGTCAATGGGTTACAGGCTTTCAGCACATCCACAAAGTACCTTTGTAGCCATAACCTAGGTTATAGTGTTTGATTAAGTCCCTGGGGGCTGGAGCCTAGGAAAACTGGCCATCACAGAAGGCAAGCTATTTCCAACAGAAGAACAGTAAAGCCATGGGCACTGGGAGCTAAGAAGCCAGAAAAGCAGAAAAGGTACAAGAGGAGTGAGCATGCCAGTGTCATCTTTGGGAATGGTGGCTAGAAATGATGACAGACACGGGAGCTGGTAAATGTGGACAAACTTGTGTTCTGCCTTCAGCATGTGGAGAGCTTCGCTCTGGGAATAGAGCTGTTTTTGGTCATATAGTTCTTTTGTGTTCGTTCTGAGTTAACAAACAGCAGCACTGATGGTAGTTTCTCGTGCATTCTTAACTTGAGTTGCCATTTACTAGTATGTTTATGTGCTTCTTCAAGGTGGAAATCATCTGACTGAAACACATTTTCTTCCACATGGCTGTCATCCTCTGGTCTCCTGGCCCTGGCAGTCACTCACTGACTACCTGGCGTATGGCTCACTGTCTCACCTGTGTCCAGGCTTTTCTTCTTTTTGGAAGATCTGAGGGCTCAGTACCACGGCTTCTCAGCCCCTTGACCCTTTATGTCCTGTGATTCTTAATCTCCAATTAGCTGCGGCCTCTATTACCCGGGTTACACCCTGGGGTCTTGTCATTGCTTGGTTCGTTAATTATAAAATAGAAACAACAACAACAAAAACCAAAAACTCCCTCTGGACATAAGCCTGTATTCTTTCAGCTCTCATTCGGACAGCTCCACTCTGCTCTTCCTCAGCGTCTTTGCCTTCTATGACCTTGACTTGCTTAGGCCCATCAGTCTCTCTCTCTGGGTATTATGTCTATACTCCACTCTCTCCCTTGTTGTCCATTTTACCTCCAAAATACTTCACAGACCTTTACTTTTTTTCTGTCTCCACTACCTATAAAGATTCCAGATCACCATCATCTCACATGTACCAGGTTGCTCTCACATTGGTGATAAACTTCTAAGGGGTTTCCTAGTCGCCACTCCTCTTGCCCCCAGGCTTTTCCACTCAGCTGTGTCTCAAATGCAGATTTCATTGTACTGCTCTGGTCTAGCACCTTATCTCCTTAGCTCCTAGTATAAGAGTGGTGAGGGAAAGGGACTCGGAAATCAAACAGAAATGGGTTTGGATCCCACTTCCATGCTATGTGAACTTGGACAAGCAGCCCCTTTTGATTCATTCCCACGTGTAAAATAGAAATATTAATAGCAGTTTCCAATTTAGGTGTTTTGTGCCTCTTCATTTTCTTTTCCTACAAGTCGCCATCTGGTGCTCCATGCTCTGGCCACACAGGACTTCTTCCAGATCCCCAAGGGCACTGAGCTGCCACTGGACAGTCTCATGCTATTTTCTCAGCTGGGAACACACTATTGCCCCCTACCCTCTATTGCCATGTCTCAACACAGCTGTCATTCGCCTAGAAAAATGTCCATCCACCTCCTGTGCTCTTAGTTTAGGTACCCTTGCTATGTGCTCCTATATTTTTTCTCCTTGAACTTTTGAATCCCCGCACTTTTCACCCTGTCCTAGATATATTCGTTTCCTCCCTGTCTCCTCCCCCATGATCACCCACTTCTCCAATGCTGTGGGTTCCACAGGGACATAGACCATGACCCTCACTTGTTAAGCTTTCCGTTCCTGCTGTTCTGTGCTTGATGTATTGTCTAGCAGGCATCAGGCGCCCGGTAGATATTTGATGAATGCTTATAGATGAGACCGTCTCATTAGCTCACAAACATTTCCAACAAAATGACCACATCATTTTTTTTTCTTTTTTCTGGAGAACAGGTATCATAAACTATAATTCTCCTACCTCTGTAGCAGTTCCCTGGGAACCTGAGCACTTCTAGAGAGGTGTTTACAAAATCAAATCAAGTGGTATTTTATTTACTAGGAGGGAAAGCCCCAGGACAAGTCCCTTCTCTTGACCACAAAGTTCTATGTTTTCTGTCTTTTCCTCTTGAAATCTTGGTTTCAGCAAAGCAACTTTTTGATTCCCTCCTCCCAGTAATACTATAAATGTAATATAGAAATGTGTATGCCCTAAATCCTTCATCGATTATTATGTTAAGCCCTAGGTTGGGCGGGGGAGCAGATAACACACTTATTTTTAGCATTACTTGGAAGGAAGTTTCTAGGTATATAACTGACGAGCATTCATGAAGAGCTGCCTTACTTTCCTATCAAGATTTTGGGGGACTTTTTTTTTTTTTTTTAACACTTCTGTATGCTGAAAAGAAAGTTCATAAATTTTAAAAGGAAATGTGGTCCTTTTCATTAGCTCCCTTTACCTCATGCTGAGTCATGGATGAGAGAGAATCTGTAGGCGGCTGAGCTGCAGGAAAAGTAATACTGTCATTTACACTCGCAGGCTGTTATGCTTTCCAGAAAACTTTTTCCGTAGGTTGTGAAAGTGATTAATCTGCTGTTAAAACTGACAAAGAAGGTTCTCTGATAAGAGCAAGAATTAAATGAGGGATTTTTTTTTCTTTAAAAAGTAAGCTCTTTTTTCCAGTTTTAAACTAGAAAAAAATGGGTTTAGATTTTTCTTTCTTTCTTCTTTTTTTTTTTTTTTTTAACTTTTGGCCTTTTTGTGTGTACATGTGAATTTGGTCATGACATGAAATAACACAGGATATTTCCTATTTTAAATTATGTCTATTTATTGGGATGGTTCTTGGCTCATGTTTTATATCTGAATTACTCTATATCTTGTTCCATTGCTTGTTTTTTTTTCTTTCATATTTTTTTATGTGGGCCTCATTTTTAATACTTCCCACATCATCTTACTTCTCAACCCCACATCTCTTCAACCCACTTCTATTTTAATCTTAAAACTGGCGAAGAGAGTCTAAACTTATTCTGTGATATAAACTCCTTCCTCTCGGAAAAATTCCACCCGTGCAGTATTTCTACAACAGTTTGAAAACTTGAACAAAAGTTATTTGGCATTACAGAAGTGTAGCATCCTTGCCTGAAGAGCTTAGAAGGTATATTTTTTCTTACTTGTTATTTAAGAAATGACTTTGAAATGTAAAGCATTTCCACTGAGTTCTAGCAAATATACCTGTCATTCAATCTTTTCTCTAGGGACCCCACGTTTCAGGGAACCTAAAGGAAGGAACAGACAAATAAATCACTTGACATAACTTTTTTTATAATTCCGCAGAGAATCAGTGACTCATTTAGAAAATCAGAGTCCTCAGAAAGATAGAATAACACGTTAGAGGTTTATTGAACTTGTTGCCTTTGGCATTTTAATACCTGGGTTTTATAACAAGTTCATAGGAGTTGTAAAAGTGCACTGGCCTGACCCTCTTCCTTTTACATTACTTTTAAAAAACTTTAAAAATATTATTTATTTATTTTTGATATGTTCAATTAGCCAACATATAATACATCACTAGTTTCTAATGTAGTGTTTAACAGTTCATTTTTCTATTTCTGTTCTTCACCATTTGGATTAGGGTATATCAGGTTATTTTAATTTTTTTTCTTTTTCTTCTTATTTTTGAAGACTGATTTCTGAGTTTGAGCCATTTTCTTGGTGACTGAATGGATTCCTGAGAGAGATACCAGAGCTCTCACCACTCTGGTATCGGTGCCCTGGGTAAGGAAGGGAAGAGACCAGAGAAATGCCCCCTCCCTTCTCTAACCAGGTGGGCCAGCATGAAGGACTTGGCATTCCAATCTCAGTCCTAGGGGCTGACAGATACACACCTTGCTTTTGCCCTGGGGCTATGGGTCCAGGTTTTAAAAGGCTGAAGTTGAAAATGTAAAACCATTTATAATCAAAAACCTGTTAACTATCACTATGTATTTATGTGTACATTTCATAGGAGAAAAAATAAGTGAACACAGAAGTGTACTTGTTTTATATCTGAATTGCCAAGATTATTTCTGTTCCTTTGTTAACTGTGTAAAAAATATATAGAGGGTGTTTACATACAGGGAGAGCAGCATTATTAACACTGGTGTGGCGTCCCCTCATCCATCTTCAAGGTGCCATCACAGGTATTTCCTGGCTCCCTCTTGTAATAAAAGATTACAGTTTTTGGCAGGGGGTCTCCTTGGGGCAAGATGAGAGGTGGACCCTTTTACACTGTCCTTTTAAGGAGAGCAAGGTCACTGATAACTACAGAAGTGGCTCTCTGCAGATTCGTTTCAGTTTTCATAGCAGCATGGGACAACTTTTACACAAGAAGGGGTAAAAAAAAACTCCCTTTGTTGGTGTTTCTCTTCTATTGTTGTTGAGATGCACTGTCGTAATTCAGCAGCAGTATTTTTTAAGTTAAGAACGCTCTGATTTGACATTTTTAACAGGAAAAGGTTCTATAGATATTACAGAAAGATCTTTTTCTTAACTAAATGCCAGCGACAAAATTTAGACCAGAGAGTAGTCATGAAACCACGGTAATGAGATATGATTGTGGTTTAGTGGAGGAAGAAAAGGGCCGCGGGGAACAGTACAAGTGCCGTAAATTATCAATCATGACTAAATAGGTCTCATTAGTCCACCATTGACTATGTTTAATTGACATTAGAAAGAAATCTAGAAAACTTTGGGACTGTATAGAAGAAAACTTGGTCTTAAACTAATCAAAGTGATTAGCATCTGTTTTAAAAATTAGCAACAGTTGCTTGTGCGTTGGGGTCCACGAAACGGCAGCCCTCTCACTGGCAGGTGCTTAGAGAAAAGCCGTGTGTCTCCCCAGGGAAAGGGACCACAGAATGCCTGTGGGGGAGGTCATCTGTGACCACCGCCAGTGAGTGCCCGCAAAATGGAATGGCCCTTAAATGGTGTTCTGAAGTTGACTCTGATAGAGAACTGGAACACAAGAGAGCATTTCGCATGATGATTTTCATGATGTTACCCTCCATGGTCTGCAAAGCCTGAGTGCCAGATGCTAAATCCTATCAACATAATGTATCTTTAATTAAATATTATATTTGCAATACAATTAATAATGCGGCCTGTTTCCATAACTTTATTAGGAAATTACCATAATTTTTGTATAATAAGCTAATAAAAAGGCAGTGTGTTTTGAAACAGCCTTTCCTAAAGTGGTTATGTGCTTTGTGTCTGTTGAATTTTGAATGTAGATTAAGAGATTAATGACCAGAATTAACTGATGCAATGTACTCAGGAGTCTAAATTATTGTGAGGAATCTTGTTGGCTCCAGTACTGTGTTGTTTTCTTTAAAATAAAATAGATGTCTTGCTTTTTAGGGAGCTCCCTGTTTAAAAGGTTTAGGGGTAATTCATTTATTTTGTTCACGCTCACTCCCTTCTCTCAGTCCTTTTAAACACCCAAACAGTACCACAAAACAAAACAACCCCCAAAACCCAGAAATGTTAATTCCAAGTATTTAGTACATTGAACCATGATGGGTCCTAATGAATGGGAGGTCACGCTTCTGGTTCTGTGGACATCGTTGATGTGGTTTTAATTTTTGCAGTGTGTTAACATGATAATTAAATTCCCATGGCTGTCCTGTGAGGAAAGAATTTTAAATGGCACCACGCATGGGGAAAAACTTTGATATTTGAAAACAATATTATCTTTTAAACTGAGATCATATGTGGATACGGAATATTGTGTGTATTGCTCTGACAATGGGGCTTTAATAACATTTCGTAAGCTGTCTTTTTCAAGAGTGTTTCAAAATGTCCCCCTCAGCTAAACAGATGTGATTTGCATCAGAGCTGTGTCTGTCCTTACTCTTAATGAAACAAGAGTCCCTCTCTTCAGAGAGTAATTGTTCTCCTAGCGATGTGTTCTTTTTTTTTTTTTTTCTCAGCACTCAGTGTTCCTCCCCTGCCCTTCTTTTGCCTTAATATTTGTCCCCTAATTCTATCAGATTAGTTGTCAACTAAAATTAAAGGCAGATGTTACCCTTCACAGTCTATCCTGATCTAATTTTACAGCCTTGATTTAGGCACTTGCTTTCCATAGTGAAGAGACCAACAGAAGAACTCTGGAACCACAAAGTCTAGATTCAGACACCAGGGTGAGACTGTTCTCAGACTTTGCACACATTACATCATCTCGCCCTATTCCTCAGTTTCCTAATCTATAAAGTGGGAACCTTGACTGGCCCTCCCTCAGTTCTGTGGAAAGCGCGTAGATAAGGACTAGCACGTAGTATGGATCGGCTAAATTGCTAAATTCTCACCCAACTTGATTGTTCTCCCCATGTGCCCCCTCCTTCTGTCCTTGCCTATCTGCTCACATCATTCACTTGAAACAAGCCAGGTTCCTCCTCCAACATAGGCGCATAGAAACCATCTTTGTGTTCCCATTCTATCCCCCCGGGAAAGCATCACTGGGAGAGCCACTCTCTGCCTGCTGGTTTGGGAATAATCCACCTGAAATCTTAATCGCTTCTCTTGTGTTGCTTAGCTTTCTCAAAGGTTATGTTATAGGCATCTACTAGTGTTCTTTTGTCTCTTTTGCACTGTGAACTCCTTGAATCCGGGGATCTCTTGTCATGAATTTCTTGCTGCTCTAAAGAGCCCAGTGCCTTGTCATCTGCTGGACTTATTTCGTTAGTGAGGACTGCTTTTCTTTACATGTATCTTATTTCAGATACTTTTGAATATACATGATGTGCTTACTTTTGCATTAATCCCATCACTTCCAGGCTTTGGCAAGGGTCAGAAAATTAGGAGGAACAAAAATACATTTAGCCTGTTTAAGCAATATGTAAGTTCCTCTTGTGTTTCCTTCCCTCAGTTAGATCCCAACATTTTTGCAAAAGAATAATTAATTCCTTATTTAGAGGAAAGTGAAAACAGATCTGTTATTTCTATCATATGAAAGGTATTCTTTATCCATGGATAGATAACTAGAATATTTATATATGGCGTAAGCACATTACATTTATTAAAACTGTGCACGAAACTCTTGGCGCCTGTATGGTTTTTTTGTTTGTTGGTTGGTTTTCTTGGTGGTTTTTTGTTTGTTTGTTTGTTTGTTTTTTGGTCACATTCATGTGGGTTATAAAACAATTGCATTTTGAAAACTCTAATGTTGTTACCATCTTAAAATAAAATTATGCTCTGAAATAAAATTTTAATACTCTATGCTCCATGATAAAAGTCATGTGGCCTTGTTACTTTACTGCTGAAAACTTAGGAGGCCCAAAAGAGTTTAATTTTTATACATTGAGGCTACTTGACCATATTTTAAAAACAAAGCTGAAGATCATAAAATGTCATAGTTTCACTACTTCTATTGGCTATTTTATTTTTGGACTTTTTGAAGACTTTATTAAAGAACAAACTTATTAAAAAGCAAACAAAACAAATTTAAGCAAGTCAAAAACAATTCATGAATTGAAGGCACAAAAGACAGAGTTTGTGTAGCTCCATTTGAAAATGTGAAGGTTTGCTCGTGTTGTCTGTAACATTGGTGCTGGAGTTGGCTTTTTGGCTTTGTGATCCCTGCTGTGTTTGCCCTTGCAGTGCTGGGGGCGTCTCTGCTTCTAGTTTCTGTGGCCCCACAAGGCAGTCTTTTACGTAGAATTAAAGACCCTCTTTGGATCTGCAGTGTGGAATCGTAGCTCACTTATTCTGGGGTGGTAATTACAGTATCACAGATTCAGGTAAGTGACTGAAGCTGACCCAATGTAGGGTTTATTTCATAAGAGCATTTGAGGTGATGTTCTGTTTTTACAGATGCTTCTAATATACCTGGATGACACCTAAGGGTAGTCTACACTATGGTCCATTTTTCTTACAGCAAATCCTTCTTTTCTTTTTTTAAATAGATAAGTTGTTACAAAAGAAGTATTTCTCCTTACCCTTGGTCAAAGGACAGATCACAGTGCAAGCAAAGAGATAAACAGTTAATTGATACTAGCCTCTGATGGGGGGATCCTAGGGAGTGGTGAATAATGCCACGGCTCTGACCCAGGCTACCTGTGTGAATTCAGACCCAGTGTTCCTCAACCTCTTAACTGAGTTCTATTGGACAGCCTAAGACCTCTAAGGCCTTCAATTTGTGAGATTCAACACCACTGAAGACAGTCCATTTAGTGCTCTGCCTGACAAGGCCAAATTGGTAATTCTTTTCTAATTCTGAATCCCAAGTTTAGTTAAACCGATGAGACAAAGCCTAGCCAGTATATGAAATACGGTATAATTTGGTGGGTGTTGTTAAATTTTTTTTTTTTAAGATTTTTATTTATTTATTTATTTGACAGACAGAGGTCACAGAGAAGCAGGCAGAGAGAGGAGGAAGCAGGCTCCCCGCTGAGCAGAGAGCCCGATGTGGGGCTCGATCCTAGGACCCTGGGATCATGACCTGAGCTGAAGGCAGAGGCTTTAACCCACTGAGCCACCCAGGTGCCCCTGGTGGGTGTTGTTAATGTTCGTTTCTCCTTTCCCCCTGAGGGCTCATTTAGGAAGATCCACAGCCAGATGATAACTTTTAGAATCTGAGGCAAGACTAATCTTTGAATTTTTGTCCAGAAGTACAATCATTTAGGTCACTTGGACATTAACATGGTGCTTCCCCACAAAGTTGTCTACCCCCCTCTATAAGGCATATGCGTGACTGCTCTGCTACTTGCATTTCCCAAAAGCAACAAATCACCCTCTTCCTTAAAGGAACCATAGATTACTCAGTGTTAATAATGCCCCTTAATTCTGAGTGCTGGAATTGAGGCCTTGAGTTGTGACAACCCTATTCCGCGGTTGTGTTTCTCTTTGTTCTAATGCCCCAGTTTAGTATTTGTCTTAACTCCCATTGTTTCAAGCATATTTGCTTGATTTCTGCTAAATTAGCCACACCAGAGGATCTCATTTGCCCCATATCTATTCGTAATTGGTAATACCATTGTACAAAGCAAAAGTTGCTAGGAAAAGGTATTCTGAGACAGTCTATACAGGTATAAGCTCTCTAGTTGATGCTCAGGAGCCTTTTTCTTCAAACCCCACCCCTTTTTAGGGCCCCCTCTTTTCTTTCCTGGATTGTTGTGGTAGCTTCTGGTCTGGCCACCTTTATGCCCTTCGTGACCATATGGCTTCCAGGTTAATATTTCTCCAACACAGCCCTGGTCCTGTCATGCTATATTTGGTTTTCCTAACAATCTACATATTATAGATAGAGAAGGAATGTGGTAATTATAATGGTAAGAATGGCAGTAACAATAATAATAAATGTTCTTAGGTGCCCCATCTCAAATGTCAACTGTCTTGAGACCACAGGCTTTTGAAATTCAGTATCAGAGGTTTTATCATTGAGGTGTTTGGCCTGGGTCTGAACTGCATGTGTACAGTTTGGCTGATGGAAAGATCATCTGATAGACATGAGAAGTAAGTGGGTGGGGAGATGACATTTTGTTAGAAGTGCATGCCTGGTATTTTGCTATTCCATTGCACCTCCTCAAATCATTGTTATCAGAGATAAACTACTTTGTGAGGAGGACAGTGGGAGAATCTTGAATGCTTCATGTCCTCATCTTGGCTTTGTAATGAAACATGTAGGATGAAAAGGTTACCGCTTTTGAATGTCCCCATCTGTGAGGGCAGCTTGACTACTTGGTCACCACACCATAAACAGCTTTTTTGAAGCATTTTTCAATCTGTAATCTCTATCTGATATATTAAAGGAAAATAATGAGATGTTAAATTGCATATAAACAAAGTTCCCTTATAAGCACCAGCACTCATACTATGTTCATGTACACATACACATAGTTATACAGGTAAATGCGTAGGAAAAGTTGCCAAATTTAACCATTGTTAACACTAAGGTTTTGAATTATGGATGTTTCCATTTTCTTTATTAATCTTGTTGGTATCTCCCATATTTTCTACAATGAGTATTACTATTTTATTGAAGAAACTGTATCTTAACATGAGGATTCACCCAGTCCTGCCCTTTACAGTGAAAAAAATGTTGAACCATCATGAAAAAAAACATGGAGCGACAACAGAACGAATCCAAAATTGAACTACCTTTTTATAACAGTAAAATATCTTCTTCATAAGCTCAGTCATGTACCGTCTATGAATGATGTCCTGAGAAAATTGTGTGTTTTGCTGCCTTTTTGTTCTTTGTTTTTTAACTGGGGTATTGAGTGAAGAAATCTAGAAATCAAATGACTAGCTCCTTAGGCTCCTTAGGCTGCACTTCTGGTACCTAGGATCATTTGTGGTGGTGTTTTTTTTTT